>JAPDSC010140120.1:283774-312866 GCA_026290005.1 Latrodectus geometricus
TATATATATATATATATATATATATATATATATATATATATATATATTCTTTTTTTGCGTATATATTCCCGAGTTCAGTCAATATCTTTATCACTGAAGAAAATTTTAAACTCTGGGTACCTCATTCGATTTGCTTTACGTAACATAAGCTTTACGTACGTAAGATCTAATTAGCTGTACGTAAGATTAAATTTAGCGAGAAAATGCTTGTTTTAAGCAAATCTCAATAAATATCTTTATTTTTCGAAAGCGGAGTTTTTCCCCGAAATTATCTGCTGGAACCTAGGGTGAGGAAAACTGGTGAAATCAGGGCTCGCCAGTAAGATGTCATTTACAAAGAATGTTGAAAGAATTGTCATCAGAATTCAAAAGTTGGCATGGATTTCTAAGGAAGCAAAACTGTGATACTGAGAAACTAATTGCCCAGAAATAAGCCTGAGTTAACTATCTTTAGGTAAAAATTAATTTTTGAAACTGACTTTACTCTGTTTTGGTTTTATTGTGTTGAGACAGCTCAGAAAGCATACAATGAAAGTTAATGAGATACGTGATACTCCACACGAATTCTGCTGTTGTGACTCAGCTTCAACTCTTTATTTATCAAACTTCCCAAAAATTCCACACCCAAGTTCTAACTTAAGATTTTGACCTTGATAAACCAAAGAATATTCTATTTTTAGACAACAGAATACCGCTACATGATTTTCGTGTCTTATGTTTAATTGATTTTCCTCTTCAACCCTCACCTTTTCAGAACATTTCGAGAATTCAGCATAGACAATCCATTGTCTATGCTGAGTTTTCGTAGGAGTGAAAGATTCCTTTTAGCCATTTCTAATATGTAGGCAAAGATCCTGATTTTTCGTCTGCACTCAATGGTGATAGAGTCTCTGGAAAAGCAATTTCCAGTTTGGCAAGTGGCCATGCTAACAGACTCTCATTTTTCATGAACAAAAAGGCCTTTGCAGACAGCTCAAAATGTCAAACTTAGCAAACTTCTGCTGAGAGCATCCTGGAGCGTTTGGGGCTTTACATTCGTCCCCTCAACTTGCCATTGACTTCCTTACAATCGGGGACCTGATGAATCTTATCTGATTTCCTCAGACAGCTGGAGAATGAGCAATAACCACAACACGCTTTATATAAATTGACCATTAAAACCATAAACTTTGAATTCCATAGCAGCAATATCCCGATTTAACCCTTCTTTGCATGATTTTTTCTTTATTGGGGTAATAAATCAAGTTGATATAATTCATGTTCAAAATTAAAGAATAAATGGTTAAAAAAATCTTAGTATATATTTATAGTATAAATTTAGCAAAAAACAATATGCTAAAAATTTCCATCATCATCCAATGTTAGATCATTAGCTTGGTACTAAATAGAAATAAAAGAGGAAAATAACAGAAACACGTGTTACAAACCTTTCTTCCACTCATTTTCAATTTTTTAGCAATAGAAACTCTAATATAATAAAACAAAATTATAAACGAAATCATACGTTTATTGCAACTACAACAAACAGCGGAATGAGACAACTTTAAGCACTGATAATGACACTTGTTTATTTTTGACAGCTATGTTTCTTTTTATGCAATGGACATTAAAAAGATATCCAAACACGATCCACTTAAAGTGAACTTGTTCTTTTATATAATTTTTGGGCATTATAGGTTATGATGGAAATTTCCACCATTATGCAAAGAAGGGTTAAGTGCAAATCAATGCAAAAAAATTCACTGAGTTAAGTGTGTGATTTAAGGAATTAATCAACGTGGTGCATATCATAAAATATCTTCTAAAACAATGTTGAGGATTAAATGATAATGAGGATCAATACAGAGTGATCCAATGGATTCACTCATCAAACATTTAAAACGAGCGAGCATCAATTTCATCGCAAGGGTTCAAAATCTCATAAACGCATTTATCACAATTTGTTATTAGTGAATTAGTTTTTTCGGCATTTTGCAAGAACAAAAACTAAAAATTATCAAGAATTTCGGAGAAAAAAAATTACTGTTTGTCTAATTATGATGTCTGATACTAGAGCAACGATAAGAATTTTGACTGCAAAACAAACAATTATTTGCAAGATGACTATCAAAAACCAGAGGACAGAATTTATTGAGAAAAGGACAGTGACATCGGGATGCGTACTGTGACGATTTAAGATTGTTCGAAGGCATTTAGTATCCACTGGTTAAATTGCCCAGTGCATATTAAAACTCAATTCCGAGATAGTGAACCATATTCTCACCAAACGTGAGTAATCTGTAATAGTACAACTATGAGTCGAAATTAACTGAAAATCTTTCACTCAGAAAGAAAACTGTTCCATCCCTAAGCTACAGCAAACTCCAAAAGGGAGCTCGATCACAAATATTATACGCCGCATTACGGATAAACTAGCAGCAGGAAGTAGCCTCTTTAACCCTTCTTTGCATGATTTTTTCTTTATTGGCGAAATAAATCAATTTGATATAATTCATGTTCAAAATTAAAGGAAAAATGGTTAAAAAAATCTTAGTATAAATTTAGCAAAAAACATTATGCTAAAAATTTCCATCATCATCCAAAGTTAGATCATTAGCTTAGTACTCAATAGAAATAAAAGAGGAAAATAACAGAAACACGTGACCTTTCTTCCACTCATTTTCAATTTTTTAGCAATAGAAACTCTAATATAATAAAACAAAATTATAAACGAAATCATACGTTTATTGCAACTACAACAAACAGCGGAATGAGACAACTTTAAGCACTGATAATGACACTCGTTTATTTTTGACAGCTATGTTTCTTTTTATGCAATGGACATTAAAAAGGTATCCAAACACGATCAACTTAAAGTGAAATTGTTCTTTTATATAATTTTTGGGCATTATAGGTTATGATGGAAATTTCCACCATTATGCAAAGAAGGGTAAAGCATCTATTGCGCATTTGTTTCCCGGAAGAATTTTTGAAATGTAATGGACTCTGTTCGTGTATCACAAGGGAATATTCCATTGCTTAAGAGTATCTGAGACCGAATTCGGGATATTTTGCTTTGAAGAGTAACGTTGTATCACAAGGCCATAGTGAGCCCATTGGTAAAGAACGTAAAAAACCACAAGAATCAATAAATGGGAAACATTGTGCATCTTGATTTGATCCTTAATAGAATAAGAAAGTTTTTTTTTCCTTTCTCTGTACTTACTTTTTGTACATGTAGGGGGGGTCAGACTGGCACCTACATTTCAATTCAACAAAACTTCGTTTTTTAAGTTAGGAATTAAAACCATGAACAAAAAACCAACCATTTATTTGGTAATTTTCAGGAAAATAATGAGAATTATTGCCAAATATAGAATATCTTAGGAAAGCCAAGGACCACCTTGAGATGTAATGCCACGTAGATAAAAGGTACCTTATAAAATAACACTTTTGCGTGTTTTCTTCTAAAAATCAGTCTTTTATGTTTTATTTTATTTCCACTACTTTTATAAGCTGAATAAGAAAAATCAGGTCATTTGCTCCTTAATTTTTAAGCAAGATAAGCAGGTGCTTTTTATGAAAATATGAAACAACCCCATACTAATGGAAATATCAATGTTAATGAAAATAACTACATTACAATTTTTACATATACATTCAAATTTCGCAGAATATGTGATAAATATCTGATAAAATCTTATTCACTCCTGATTTTTGAAATATCTATTCCGTTAAAACAATCCTCTCTTGACGTGATAATAAGGAAGGAAAAAAATACTTGACTAATTATCGCCCATTAATTTTTGAATCTTGGAAAAGGAAATTTTTCTTCATAACAAAATACTTCAAGAAGTCATTAACCTACAGATCTACTCATTTCTGATACAAATAGTGGTAAAATAAAATAATTTTTCTGAGTAAAAGATTTAATTAATAGAGGGAAAATAATTTTTTTCTTTTACTTTAATAAAGATTTATGAATGAAAGCTTGTGAAAGAATTTCGAGTTGATATAGTTTCGATTGATTTTTATTAAACTGAGTATACTTTATGACCAAATCCGTAAAACAGAAACCACTTTAGCATAATTTTAAGTCAGGATATGATTATCGCCATATTTTTATGCTTCCAACAGCTAACCCGACGAAATCAAATAACGAACTCATTACCTCTGAACACTAAAACGACGCTTTAGCTAACAATTTAATTTTGTTTGAAGTGAATGGAAGAGTGATAAATAAAAATTTATGAAATTCTTATTTAAACTATGCATTCCTATTCCTGTTCTTTCTTTATGATTAAAACCATAGCTTACTTAATATTTAATTTAATTGCATGCCGAGAGTGTATAAAAGAGTGAGATATGTATTTACATCGGGAGCATTATATAAAACCCCATTTAATGAAACTTATTAACATGGAATAATATTCTAGTATAGGTCATCTGGCAAATGTGGACAGGAAGAAGAGTGTGCCAGATTAGATGTCGACATCGTCAGATAACTGTGGTTCGGAATCATGAGCTGGATGGCTGTGTTTGGCTACTTCAGCCAGCAGTAATAGACATCTGAAAATATCGAGCAATAGCCTAACTTATTAGTTTTTAAAAGTAATGAAGGAATTTAAATTAAGTTGAACATGAAAAGGAAAAGATCCCAGTTTTTGCCTGCATTCGAACAATAATGCATATTCCAATAAATGCATTATTAATCGGTAAGTTAATGGTTAACTATAGACAACTAATGATGACTTTATATTAGGTTATATAGGGCATTTCAAAATTGGATTATTCACTGTAATGGGTTCATTTTCTAAAATAGACTATTTTGACGAATATCAGTACTTTTAAAACAACAGATACAGCAGTTTAGAAGATATTAAGAACTGTTCTAGAATCAATTAGCTTCCATTCACTTCCATATTTCATATTAATGGGTCAGATTGGTTGCACGCGACATATGATGACTCCTCCAATCTTGGAGGATCTATTGAGGAAAAAAAGAGAATTGATTGCCTTTAAGAAAATTCCTTTTTGGAAGGGGATCTCCCTCCCAGAAGGAAAGGGATTTTTAGTGCTGAGCCACGCCCCGCATACCGAATCCGGGCTCTTTCGAATTCAGGGCCTGTCTTCAGGAGGCGGTCACGCGACGTCGAGAGGGAAATGGGGTCAGCGGGTATCGGTGGTCAGCCGAGTGGTCATTTCCAATGTTTGCGATGCTGTTCTTTTTTGTTTCTTGACCCCGTTTTTGACGATGTGGTGTATGGGGGTTTCCTCATCATCCAAGCCGATATCCGGGAGAATTCATTTTTCTTATGGGGACTATATAGAAAATGAGGAATTTGGGAATCTCTATTTTCAAAATTTTATAGGTTTACGAATGCTAGAGTCCGTTTTTATCAAATAATCTTTGACATTTGATTTTATTCATGGATGGGATGTCCTACTTTTAACCTTATACCAGTAAACCGCGTCATTCAATCAAAGAATTGTCAATAACCCTTTCAAAATATTTCATTAAACAAAACATGAAAAATAATATAATTGATGCTAAGTTGGGTAAAATCCACACATTATTTTATGTGGACGCCAAGGCTTTATTTACATGTTTTGAATAAGCTTTATGCAAATGGTTTCAAACTGTTTTGTTTCTACCTTTAGCTTCTGGACTGTTAACATGTTGGTCCACTTCGGACATTTTTGCGATTTTATCAATATTTTCGATGATGAGCCTACTGCATCTGCATAAGCTGCATCTTTAACATCCAATTTACTTGAATGGAAGAAATCAAAATGACATGTCATTGGCTGTCGCAGTATCGGAATCCTAAACACCATTCCCGATTTTCAAATGCCTGACTTGTATTTTTGCCTTTCTCAAAGAAGAACTGTGAATATAGTACATTTCTCTTTTTTTGACTTCCACTTTTTAAACCCTGTATCTTATAACTGAAGGGTCCCAATAAAAAAACAATGACATATTTTTTAGTGTGAAACGTGATGTTTCCAACGAGCATAAATTTAAAACTGTATGATCGATACTCATAATAAATATATGTTGTTGTATTTGTCGTGCGTCAGCCAGGCTGGCAACATGGGGTGCACTGCTCCACTTTTCCAACTGAACCATATTTGGTGTGGAGTCCGACTTACTCAATACACATATGCCATAGGGACCCGTTTATAGGGTAGGCAGCCATTCACACACAAAGAAAGGACAAAGACAAGAAATAGAGAGAGAGAGAAAGTACATCCATGCCCGAGCCAGGATTCGAACCCAGATCCCACCCATCTGTAGTCAGATACAGTAACCACTAGACAGGTTGGGCGGCAATAAATATATAAAAGTTTAATATGAATTTTTCACTTTTTAATCACTAATGCTTAGTTATAAATACACCTATTAAGTAAGTCAAGAACTGAGGATACAAAATATTCATTATATGAACACCACAGTCATCGACTGAAAAAATAATGGATACATTTTTTCCCCAATCTAATAATTCATACCTACTCTGTACCAATCCTTTAATATTCACCCGAGCATAGTTTAAGCCAACAATAATTTTTTGCAGAGAAATGTACCTAGATCATTCTAATGGAAAATCATTCTTATTATTCAGTAATAAAAAGATACTCGCAAAAAGCAGAAAATAATGTTTCGTTTAAAAAATCTTCCAAACTATTTTCAAGATCTGCTCAATATTGTGCTGGGGAGTGTTTAACTGCTTACGACTGTTGTAAAGCATTTGAAGTCCAACCCGAGAGGAGTTTTCATTGAAGTGGGACATATTTACTTGTTGCAGGAAAAAAATCTGAAAGACATCCTAGTGAAGACCTTTATCACCATTTTTGCTGCAACTTTGCTATCTGATCATTCTGAAAAGAATAGAAATTTATAAGTAAACGAGACTACACACGTGAAATAGATTTTTGTCTGGTTTTTGACAAAACTGCAGTGTGAAGACCTTTGTACAGTTTTTATTTAAAGAAATAAAAATGTCTTGAGAGACATTAAAGTGATCTTTATGAAACAAGATCATATCTGAAAAGTATACTTTAGTTAATTGTAAAGTTACTAATTAAAAGTATATATTTTGATTAAGGTGAATTAATTTTTTGTATAAATTATTCAAAGTTATTTTTTTAACTTTCTCTGTTTTAAATTAAAATATCTCATTTTAACGATTACAACGTACATTTACGATTGTCTCTGCTTAAAGTTATATTCCTTAAAATAAAATATTTCAGTGTTTCATAATTGCAACGAATGCTGCTGTCCAGATGTATACAGCGTTATGGTAAATATCGAGTATTTAGAAAGGAATTCGTAATATTCGCATTTGCGATTAACAGCAATCTAGTAGGTTTTTAAATACTGAAATGTTTGATCAGTAAATATTATGATGTTATTAAGACGATGAATATTATGATGTTATTAAGAAAAGAATATATGCGCCATGTTGTTGTGTCTTGCGATCCTGAATATCCATAGGAATGGCGAAGCCGTGAATGCGTAGAAACCTGATCACTGCGTGCAGAACTGATTTTGTTTGGTCAACTTTGAACTATCCTGAGATGGCCCCTATAAGAAAGCCTCTTAGTAAATTTTCTTTTGTTTTTTTTTTAAAGTTTTAATATTGGTGGATTAGGATATTTAAGCATCTGTTGAACTTCAGAAAATCTCCGAATTTCTGAAGTCACATGCTTGGACATATAAACTGTACATAATGAAATGCCATTAATTCTCATTCGCGGAAATTTTATATTCGCAATAACACACACCAATAACACTGCCTAAAAATTTTCTTTCATTATTATTGGTGTGTATGGCATAGTAATTTCCACTAAGATTTTCTCCAGTTACACAACATTTATTACAGTAACAATACCTTATTACAATACAAACTTGCAGCAAAGAATGTTGTTTAATTTATCGAAAATTCGGCATTTGTTTTCACAGCTTTATGGTCAAGCAATATTTAAATAGAATTTCAATCTTAAAAAGAATCTTCGGCATTATGTTTATTGTTATTCTGAATTGAATTTCTCCATTTGCAACCAAATGCACTAATAAGAATAGTTTTCTAAGGATAGAAAAACATAGTCCTGTTTTTATGGAATAAAAATAACTGTTTTTTCTAGAAATTAGCAAAGTCCCATTTGACCTAAATTAATCGGGTGTTTGTTTTTAAAGTGAAAAATCATTGAAAACAATTCTTTAATTTGAATAAAATATAATATAGAAAAACCATTATTTTTATTTTAACAAAGAAATGTAAAGAACTGCAAAAAATGGTGCTCTAGTGGGTACTTGTGATTCATTTAAGGCTACTGTAAACTCTGATGGGCTTTGATTTTTGATACAGACAGTTTGATCCTATTGATAAGCACTTTTCATAGTAACTTGTCATTGGATAATAGTTTACCATTGGCGATAAAATTAAAAAAGAAGAATGCAAACTCAAATGTTTACGTTAGCATTTAATAGTGGTTACAACACGAGAAAAAAAAAAAAGAATAGGTTGAAGAAGGCAGCTGAAAATATAAATAAATAAGATAATTTAAAAGTTTTAAAATACTTATGATGACAAATGTTACAACTGTGTTAAATCAAAGAATCATAACTGGCTTTTCTTTATTTTATTATATTATTAATCCTTCTTTGCATAATAATGGAAATTTCCATCATAACCTATAATGCCCAAAAATTATGTAAAAGAACAAGTTCACTTTAAGTTGATCGTGTTTGGATACCTTTTTAATGTCCATTGCATAGAAAGAAACATAGCTGTCAAAAATAAACAAATGTCATTATCAGTGAAACGAGCTTAAAGTTGGCTCATTCCGCTGTTTGTTGTAGTTGCAATAAACGTATGATTTCGTTTATAATTTTGTTTTATTATATTAGAGTTTCTATTGCTAAAAAATTGAAAATGAGTGAAAGAAAGGTTTGCAACACGTGTTTCTGTTATTTTCCTCTTTTATTTCTATTGAGTACTAAGCTAATGATCTAACTTTGGATGATGATGGAAATTTTTAGCATATTGTTTTTTGCTAAATTTATACTATAAATATATACTAAGATTTTTTTAACCATTTTTCCTTTAATTTTGAACATGAATTATATCAACTTGATTATTTTCACCAATAAAGAAAAAATCATGCAAAGAAGGGTTAAATCAATATCTCTTCTTAATTTCTGCTCTAAAAGCATAGCTTATTGAACAGCAAACAACTGATGAATTTTAATCAGTGAACGTACTGCTTATTAATTAGCTTCAAAAGCAAATTTGTTAAGTGTTCTATTAAGCATGCCAAAAGATGATTTAGTAACTCCACCAAATGCATCACAGTTAATGTGCCATCAGACAAGCTGATATTATAAATGTTTTTGCTAATTATTTTAAGGAATGGCTAATTACAATTGGTCTGCCGCAACAGAAGTAAATTATTTCTGAAAAACGACCCCAGCCGGGCACGTCCGGATTTCTTCAGCTGCCTCTCATCAGAATCCAGCATAAAAACAACTAAATGAAACAACTCCAATTGATCCAACAGATGCCACTGCTCATTGTGCCGGGGCGTTACACCGATTTCATCCACCGTAGCTTTCTACTGAGTAATGGTTTTCCCCGGGGCGCTCTTAGGGCGTCGGTATGACAACAAGCCTCGTTCCGCCAAGAATCAAAACCCCGTGAAGGAAAAGTCATAAACCACAAGATTGCAGGATTGGCCACTTTTTGGCGATGACCTCTGTTTCCAAGGAAATCCTGGCGACTATTACGTTAATTGCTGGAGTTTCGTATTCCGAGTGCGTCAGATATCTTCTTTCTGAAAGATCCAGGAAAAAGCGGAAATGTATAGTGTGTCTATATTTTTTCTGCTAATTAAAGAGTGTTACCTCGGACACAAACAGGTTATGATTCGAATTAGTGATGCAAAATTGAACATGAATTTTTTATGTTTAGTTGTAAACTAGATCGAGTTCTGAATAGTTAGTCTCCGTGGGTGATGAATAATGTGTTAAAGAACAAGCCATGTTTCTCGATTGTTTGGATAAATTTGGCCAACAGACCATGAAATTCACAAGAGGATAATTGCTGCTTGTTTTCTGGTATTACTAAAGGGTGTAACATTTTATCCAGATCTGCAATTGATAGGAATGATTAAAGGGCTAATAAATCTTCTGGGCTTGGTGTCTATGAATGAATGGGTAGCCAACTCCACTTTGCATACCTCTTCTGTTTCTGCATAAGATGTACAATTGGAGGAGGCTAAAAATCTGGCAACTGAAATCAGATACATTACGCTCATTGTATCAAGAAGCTTCAAACACGAAAAGTTTTCCATTTACTTTACCAATGCCAATTATTAATGCTTTAGCCATTAATTCGAAGGTTCTCATAAAAGCAATGTCCTCATTCAGAGAAATTGCAACACAAATATTTAAATATACCACATAAAGCATGATTTAGAAACGGTGGTACAAAAATGACTTCACTCTAGGCCTTAAGGTACTCAAAGTGATTTTCTAGTAAGGTTCAGAATATTAAACTATTTTTAAAAATAAGCAATATTAAAATTTAAATTTCATGCACTATTTTTCTCTTTAAATATCTGTTTTTAAATCATATAATAACATATGGTGTTCAAAAAGTAGGTAAATAGGTTCTAGATTCTCTTGATTCCGTATTTTAGTTTGCATACACTAATTTCAAATAATCTTTGTATGGTACAACTAGAAAAACTATTTAAGCCTGATTATAAGCATTTTTGTTTTACAATTATTTTTTTTTGTAAAATAATAATATAAGTCCTTATACTTTGATGTTTCATGAGTTGTGAGTTACAACTAACATATATAATAAAATAAAGAACCTGTTTTTCCATGATCTTGAAAAGGATTTTACATTATCAACAATTCTATATCATTATACTCGATTATCAACATAAAAATATCTGCATTTTTACTAAAGACTTTTATTGAATTTCCTTTCAAATAAAGTCTAGTTTACAATGAATGAAGCATAATATATTTCGTTGTTCACCTATACATAAAGTTAAAAGCCTGCTTTTAGTTTGAATTTTACAATCTTGTGTATTCATGGATATTCATAAAATGTGGAAGACATTTTTCCCAGTTTTGATTAGAATTAACCAAATTATGTAAAAATTGGTAGACTCTCATAAGAATTTAATCGAAGTAAAATAAAAAAGGGATACATTCTGTAATTCTGAAACCATTCGAGCAAGAAACTTGATATCAAATTTTAAATTTCTTCACCGGTAGAAATTATTTCAGTTTTTCACATTTTAAGAAAATTTTTGTCAAAGAAAATGAATATCCATTTAAATTTTTGTTCCGTAAATTTTTCTTTGTAACAAAATTACCCATTAAAGTCTTAAAAATATGTTTATTTAATGTTTTATTTTCATGTAACTGATAAAAAAAATATTTTTTAATAATAGAAGTGCATATAATAATTAACCTCAATATCATAAATGTCTATATTTGAGAGTTCTATATTTTATTTCAAAACTTTAAATCGATGGTAAAATGGAATGATTTATATTTTTCTTTATAGAATCCTTATGAAAAAGTTATAGTGTTCGTCAGGGTACAATAATAAATAAATAAATAATGTGACTTTCTCTCCATTTTTCAGACCGATACTTTTTATAAGATATAACTTATGATTATATATTATTTTAAAAGGCATTATAAAAAAGTCCTTTGTAATAAACACGTTTTTTTTCATAAGTGGAAAAATAGAAAAATCAGTAATATATTAAATAAATTTAATGTGTAGAAAAAATAAAGAAAATTAAAAAATGTGTGTTGACCAGTTATAAATTTTGAATCAAGCTACAAAAGCGAACTGATAGATGAATAGCTTTCAATTCATTAGCTTGTAAATTCGTTTCCCTCCTCAAACTTGGATGTGTGTTTAAAGGGTTCAGAATCTACTCTGAACATTTAGTACAGAATAAAGTTGTATTCACATAGAAAATTTGATTCTATGTTAACAATCAATGAACTAGTCAAGTCATTTTCTAATAGATGGCCAGAATCATTTATTTGCTCATAAACACTACTAGTTTAAAACTATTGAGTATTAATAATATTTAGTGGGCACTGAGAAATATTATTAACAATATAATAAATTCAGTGATATAAATTTCTAGGTTGAAAATAAGGTATCATTAATTCCTTAAGGGCTTTCCTCATATGGTATTGAAAAACATTAACAAATAAGGATTTTAATTTTTTTTATGATGCAATCCATTCTAGTTGCTCTCATTAGATTTGTCGCCTACAAATCACTTGAACTTAATATTAAAGGTCAGCAACACATGTGTTTAAATTAAAACTGTAAAAAGGATAGTTGAAATGACAATGTTTAAATAATCTAGCATAACAACAATAAAATCGAACCAAAGATCTTTAGATACGAAGGTAACTGGCAACGGGACTACGGGGATATCTCAATTATGCAGTCGACTCCGACGTGGAACAGAGTGAATTATATCCTTAAACAAATAGGAACTGAGTTAAAGAGAACGTTGTTCATTTTTTAACAAATAGCATCCCGCCATCTGTGGACATGAATAAGATCGCACAAATACTTTCTTTACGAACAGACATATCTTATTTTTATGATAGTAAAATCAAGTTCATATCTGTAATTTTGATTTGTCGTCCTTGTTTTTCTCTTGTTTATCTCTTTTGCACATGATCGAGACTTAGGATTTAAAAGAGACTCCAATGAACTCCAAAAATACATGATCGAGGTATAACTCAAACTACTGATTTGAAAGACACAAAGCTGTTGCGGATTCCTCAAGACAAAAAAAAAATCGAAAATTTATATTATGATTCGAAAAGTTATATTATGTATTCGCTTTTAAGAACCTCTCAATGACAAATAGTAGTGACTTTACTAACGACAATTGACAAAACCCTGGAATACTCCCAAGCACCCACCATGATAGACATCAGATAGCAGAAGCACAACATCCAAACAATGTTGCTCAACAGTTGCTAGTATGTAACTACATATTTGATTCTAATTGTGATGAAACGGAAGTAATTAATACGAAAATATATTTCTTTTCCATGAGTTTATAAAATTGCAACGAAAAATTTATATTTATTGGAATATGTCAAACTATAGAAACATAAATAAATCATTAATATCTATTGTTCTCATAAAAATATACGTATCGTAATCAAGCAAGAAACTCAAAATACTGAACTCACATTTTTGGAAGAACAAGAATGAAATGTTTTATGGCATTCATAAAATATTATGTGAAAATTACGACCATTTTAATATGTTAACAAAAATGAAGGATAATTATTATTGGGTTTTACATGACAAATGCAATACAGTTAATGAAAGCAGAATCATTGAATAGTTGGTACTAGAAACATGTAAAGAAATAATATATTTATATTGTAGCTCTTTTTTTTTTTCTTTCTTTAAAAAAATAATTTTTATGAATTTTTAAATTTATGAATAATTATTTCTAAAAATCAATAATTACTATGCATATTTGTATTGGATATCTCTCGCACTTTTTTTCTGAGAAAGGGAAATAAAAGGAAAAGTAGTTTTGACTCAACACTTTTGGCTAATCTAACACATGAATGCCTTTATAAGGTTTTCTGATATACCCAGCCCCCACAGAGAATTATAGTTTTCTCCCATATGTTAATCTGTTAGAGCAAAATCAGAAGAATTCCTACTGATCCTATTTGTCAGACATACACGCAGAAATCATCTCTCGTTGTTCAGCAGTGGCTAGGATCAAACCTGAGGCCTTTCATTTTGTGAAGAGCACTATCTTAACTCTTGGCTAGAGCTGATGAACTTGCAAAACAGGGATCCTCTTTCAATCCAATAGGAATGGAACCCTTTTGTGGGATCAACATGAAGACTACAAGGAAGGCCATTCAAAAATGGGAAAAACAGGAGATGAACAAAGTTTGGCCTGACTCTCCTGGACAGAAACATGCAAAAAGCATGATTTTCAACTCATCTGAGAAAATTGCATCTGAAATTCTAAGACTCCCAAGATTGAAGACTCAAGCAATTGTAGGCTTCATTACTGGGCACTATCATTTCAGGAAACACCTTCATACAATGGGGCTTTTTAAACAGGAACCAATTTGTAGGAAATGCCACGCAGGGGTAGAATCAGCTCATCATATCCTATATGAGTGTGATGCTCTTGCCCTTACAAGATTCACTACTCTAGGTAATCCATATCCTAAAGAGTTACACCTAAACTCCATTGAGGGCCTATCAGACTTTATAAACAAAGTAGGTGACCCAAGACAATGGAACTAGGAAAAAATTGGGCTTGGAGCATGGTACAAAATGCAACAATGCAGAGGTGCCACATATCTGACAAGCTCAAGAGAAGAAGAAGAACTCTTGGTTAATCTCAATTAACGAAGAAATATTGAAAAAGGACAGTTTGTTAAATAAATAAATTCATTAAGATGTTTAAAATTGACTTTAGATGTATTAAAAAAATTACGTAGCAAATGTGTGTAGTATTTTAAAATAATGATTCTTATTAATTTTTGTTTCCATTCAAATTTGAATTTACAATTTTAAAAAGACTGTAAACTTGTGTTATCAGAATTATTTTCAAATAAGCGCATCTATCTACATCCATCTATAATCACCATCTTCAACAAACAGAAGAGCTGATGTATACTTAGGCTGGAATTGAACCTTGCATTTTTACTTCAGAACGAAACTTTCATGAACTCATGGCACGTACAAATTGAATTTAGTTTTTTTAATTACAACATGCAAGATCATCAGAGATGAGTTTATTTGATAACTTAAAATGAGTTCATATATTTGTGCGTGAGTGGTTTTTTTTTTTCCAACAAAACTATTGAAAATATAATTTGAATGAGTTTGCATTTATTAATTTGGATATAATAAGTTCTTAGTAAAATGAAGATAAAATAATCAACTATTAATTATTTTAAAAAAATTGTGAATTTATTAAACGATGCTACGAATAAAAGAAGGTTTAAATTTAGGGATAGTAGATTATGCTTTAGCTGAATTTTTTCCTTATTGTGAAAAAGGAAAAAAAATTTGCTAAAACATAATCTGTTAAGTCCTACATTTAAAATTTTCTTTATTCACTGCATTTTTAATAAATAAAAATTATGAAACATTTATTAAATAATGCAATAAATAAAGAAAAATTTAAATCTAGGGCTTAATAGATTATGCTTTAGCTAAATTTTTTCCTTATATGATAAAAGCCATTATTTATGGAATTTCTTCTTTGGAGTTAAACAGGGTGTATTTTACAATGTAAAAGTTTTATTATAAATTTTCGTGTTAGAATGCAGTGCACCGTGATTAGAAAAAAAAATCTCTTGTGTCAACTACACAATAAAAACTTTACAACTAGAATATTCCTAGAAATCATTGAATTTGTCTATTTTTCAACTTTCTGAGATATTTTTGCATGGCTCTCTATTTTCTGTGTAGTTTTAAGTAGTTGCAACTTTTTGAGTAACTTTTCATATGGTTTTGTATTCTATTTTCTGTGACTACTAACCTTGTTTTTTCATACAACCCACCGAGTATTTAATTTAATTTGAAATTATTAAAGACACTTAATATTATGTGTTCTTTTTTAATTGCTTATTTTTCACTTATTTTATCGTTAATTACTGCATTATTAGACAATTTTGAGAAATAAAATTTTTTTAAAATTCTTTATCGATGTTGAGATAAAAATGCTTTCCCAAAAACTTCCATGGAACTTAAGTAAGAATGTTTAATAACATAAATTTTCCATAGAAATAATTAAAAATAACTGGAATACATTTGAGAAAATATTTCAATCATATATTATAATTTGGTGACTACTTTTTAAAACAACTGAATAAATTGAAAAATTAAATATTTATCCTTGCGTTTATATAGTGAACTAATCACATTAGAGAATATTACTGTGCTAGTGACAATTCGAAAAAGAGTCACCAATATAAGATTTCTGTAACTAATAAATACTTTAAATATATTGATTCGATAACAAAATGGTAGACTATCTCTCTAAGAAGAGTTTTAGTTGTCCCCGATTCCTTCTTCAGAGCTCACCTACCATACATTCATACATAACGATGAAGAGAAGCCCTAAATTTTACCAATTGGTTAACAGGTCCATCATCAGTAGAGGGACCCTATTGTGCATAACGAATGACTTAATTTAAAATAAAATTAAGGTGACAATGGTGGACCTTAAAGCCTGCAGACTATCTGTGCTGTAGAAGTCTACATCACAGTTCAATTACAAGAAAAAATAATTGTTGGTATACAATATTGATTATACATTGACGAAAATGATACCTTTAACAGGGAGCAAAATGATAGATAGGGGAAATTAGATTTCTTGATTAATAAAAAATTTAATTAAAAAATATATATACACACGTATCTGACGTGGAGCTAAGGGATCTTTACACATTTTTATACCTTTAACCCTTCTTTGCATAATGGTGGAAATTTCCATCATAACCTATAATGTTCAAAAATTATATAAAAGAACAAGTTCACTTTAAGTGGATCGTGTTTGGATACATTTTAATGTCCATTGCATAAAAAGAAACATAGCTGTCAAAAATAAACAAGTGTCATTATCAGTGCTTAAAGTTGTCTCATTCCGCAGTTTGTTGTAGTTGCAATAAACGTATGATTTCGTTTATAATTTTGTTTTATTATATTAGAGTTTCTATTGCTAAAAAATTGAAAATGAGTGGAAGAAAGGTTTGTAACACGTGTTTCTGTTATTTTCCTCTTTTATTTCTATTGAGTACTAAGCTAATGATCTAACTTTGGACGATGATGGAAATTTTTAGCATATTGTTTTTTGCTAAATTTATACTATAAATATAAACTAAGACTTTTTTAACCATTTTTCCTTTAATTTTGAACATGAATTATATCAACTTGATTTATTTCACCAATAAAGAAAAAAATCATGCAAAGAAGGGTTAATGCTCAGATGGTTCAGTAGTTTGGTAAGTTTGCTTCTTCTGAATTTTTCAGTGATGAAGTATTTAATGTAAATCACATCTATTTGTGTGGAACTTCTCTTAATGTGATAGTCTTTTGTCATTGGACACTGTTCCAGGTAACGAAGAGATTCCTACCTTCCCGCAGACACAAAGTCGTGTTCTACCTTTACCAAACCTATGAAAGTAATAAGGAAAAGGACCGTGGTTGGTTATTACGTAAGTTAGGAAAGGATTTACACAGCTTCTATCGGTAGATACTTTTGAGAAGAGCTTGTGAGTGAATCGCCCTGTGTTATGCTTATCCTAGAATCGTTGCCACTGTTTGTGAAGTTTTTCTCTTATTATTCTCATTAAATGGGATTTTGGTAAGGGGTGTTCTGTTACTGGTAGATTTTTTTGCGTTTTTGTCTGCCTACTTTAAACTAACTATTTTCCCAGAAAAAAATTCCCTAATTAAGAAATCTAAACTAATACTCCCTACTCATTTTTAGTTCAGGGATAGTAAACCAGGTTTATCTCAACATTCTCATGTGACAGAAAAACCTGCGTCAATCTCCAGTGAAGTCTACCTGAAATATCTTACTTAAATTTTCCGAGAGTAAGAAATTCTAACCCTTTTTGTCTAAAATGCCACTAAAACTAAGCTTCTGCTAAATACATCTTGGAATATTTGGATCTCCTTTGAGAAGAAATTTAATCTTCCTAACTTCTTGTTTTTTTTTTAATTCCAACATCGGATTTGCTGTGGTTTGGAATCTACTAAAATCTCCATGTCAAATAATTCTTGTATGCAAAAATTGGCCGCAGTTCTATAAATAAAACATAAGATAATCACCAGAAGATATCTGAGCATTAGAAAAAAATATATAACTACATACAATGAATAACTGTAAAACTATATATATCCTTATAGAAAAATATAATGCATCCAATGAGAATGTGCCCTAAACTCTCAAGTCTTCTCTCCCGATTTTTTCTTTTATTGAAGAATTTATACAATTATATATAAGATACCCCCTTCAAATAAGATTTTCACTTTTTTAACCCTTCTTTGCATAATGGTGGAAATTTCCATCATAACCTATAATGCCCAAAAATTATATAAAAGAACAAGTTCATTTTAAGTTGATCGTGTTTGGATACCTTTTTAATGTCCATTGCATAAAAAGAAACATAGCTGTCAAAAATAAACAAGTGTCATTATCAGTGCTTAAAGTTGTCTCATTCCGCTGTTTGTTGTAGTTGCAATAAACGTATGATTTCGTTTATAATTTTGTTTTATTATATTAGAGTTTCTATTGCTAAAAAATTGAAAATGAGTGGAAGAAAGGTTTGTAACACGTGTTTCTGTTATTTTTCCTCTTTTATTTCTATTTAGTACTAAGCTAATGATCTAACTTTGGATGATGATGGAAATTTTTAGCATATTGCTTTTTGCTAAATTTATACTATAAATGTATACTAAGATTTTTTTAACCATTTTTCCTTTAATTTTGAACATGAATTATATCAACTTGATTTATTTCACCAATAAAGAAAAAATCATGCAAAGAAGGGTTAATTGATAGGAGTGAGAATACGCAGAATCGAAATCAATATTTATAACAACAGTGAGTCGAGTTTTGCCCACTGCCTCATTATCTTTCGATTAGGCATCGGAATGGTTGGCGTTCTGACCCTCGATTCAGTTGTTCATGGGTTCAAATTCAATTTCAGGTTTGAGTATTTGGATTCCACTTCAAGCTGCAAACCTCAGCAATTTAACTCTCTTAGACCTGATGGTTGAGGCTTGATTGGGTAAAGCGTTGTTCTCGTGATGTCGACATAACAGTGGGACATCGAGATAGGCGAAGTCTGCATACGTTAAAAAATTTTCCTCTGCCTCTTGGGTGCTATAAAAACGTTACCAAATTCCATAGGAGTGATGGGTGTGAAGCGGTGGGAAAAGAATGATGCCAATTCAGAAATCGACCTTTTCCTTGACCGTGAGACAGAACGACAATGCCTTTACATGTATTTAACTATTTCAGTTGGCAGAAATAAGCCGCAGGAAAGAAACCGCAATAACTTAGGATAATGAAAAAAATGCATTAATAATATATTTAGTTTTCTTACTTTCATTTCAAACTACTTACGATAAGCATTAATTGCAATGAATTCCGAACAAAATTTTAATGGAGCCATTCAAATAATTTTATTGTTTTCGACATAACTTGTCTTACTGTGGATGACATTGTGTTCAAGGTTCAAGTTATAAAAAACAAAAATAACTTACAATTTGTCACGATATTTTTCCGAAGTTATTGGCTTTTATGGCTTTCAGTTTCTTTTAACAGTAAAATGACTACCTTTTATGATGATACAGGTATCCGTGAATATATATGTGAATAAGCTTTATTTGTCAATCCCAATATAAATTAAGAGATCTCTTTCGTTTGCGCCCTTCAAAAAAAAATCCTTTTTCCAGTAAATATCGAAGCAAATTAAATTTGAGAGGCACTAAAAAGTTGGGAGGAGATGCTATCGTAGATAATTTCTTCAAGAAATGAAAGCATCTTGCTTATTCAAAAGCGATAGCATTTAAGTTTTTAAGTCTGAAGTTCTTTATGCGTCCTATAAAGCTTCACATTCTTCCTCACTCGGTCACTGGAACTCCGTGGGTCGCAGAAGTGTCTACGTTTTTCTGAGACGTCCAATGTAACTTTATTAATCTGAGACTCTGATGTGGCGTGGATGTGGAGAGAAGGTTTCCAGATCTGATGAGGCCTCGTCTCCTGATCGTGGTTTAAAATTACGAGGTACATGGTGATAACCGAGTCTTCCGTTAACCTTGATGTGCTGTCCGGGGCTCCCCTGCACCATATGCAAGGCACATTCATCACGCAGAAGTGACATGTGTAGTAGTCATGATTACGAAACCTCTGTTATAATGCTTTGACTATTCTGTGGTAGCTCTGCCATCGTTTGGGATTTCGGGTAAGCCTGAAGCTCAAACTCGCTTCACGTGCCTTCTAAAAATTTAACATAGAGTGATAAGGTGAATTTGTAGTGGTTTGGAATCCTTTTAACCCTTCTTTGCATGATTTTTTCTTTATTGGTGAAATTAATCAAGTTGATATAATTCATGTTCAAAATTAAAGGAAAAATGGTTAAAAAAAATCTTAGTATATATTTATAGTATAAATTTAGCAAAAAACAATATGCTAAAAATTTCCATCATATTCCAAAGTTAGATCATTAGCTTAGTACTCAATAGAAATAAAAGAGGAAAATAACATATTACAAACCTTTCTTCCGCTCATTTTCAATTTTTTAGCAATAGAAACTCTAATATAATAAAACAAAATTATAAACGAAATCATACGTTTATTGCAACGACAACAAACAGCGGAATGAGACAACTTTAAGCACTGATAATGACACTTGTTTATTTTTGACAGCTATGTTTCTTTTTATGCAATGGACATTAAAAAGGTATCCAAACACGATCCACTTAAAGTGAACTTGTTCTTTTATATAATTTTTGGGCATTATAGGTTAGGATGGAAATTTCCACCATTATGCAAAGAAGGGTTAAAACTGTAGCCTGATCTTAATAGCTCCCGTGTGCAAAAAAATAATAAAAAGACAGTTTAGCGATTGACAAACCAAATCAAACCAAAGCTTCCAACTAAATGTCATAACAAAGGCAGTTGAGTCATACTAGATGAATTAAATCTCCCATTGCCATCTAATCATCATCTGTGTTGTGGATGGATGCTAACAATAGGAATGCAAAAGATGACTAAACAAACTAAATTTATATAAAACACATAAATCTCACCAACCAAATATCCATAACAAAGAAAACTGAGTCATTGTTGTTGAATGAAATCACTTGGCCTTGTGTTCTAAATGTAAGCTGGGCATGAAATAAAAAATATCGGTGTCAGCAAGTAATTATTCCCCATTTTGTAATATCACATGATAAAACAGTCCAGAATGTATCCAGTATTGTATCGTAACTCTTGCCCATTTTGTTTAAAAAGAGTTATTTTATCCTCTTTCAGATGGATTATTTCAACCACACGTGACGTAACATAAAGATGAAAATGATCCTGGAAAATACGTCATAATGGGTTCTAATGTAGATGATAAGAATGATCCTAATTTAGATAAAAAAAAAATTTCTCGTAGTTTGAATATTGCAAACTGTATGATTAAACATTTCCTTGTTGATTCGTGGCTTGACTCACTATTGCTAATGGTAAAATTTCCGTCTCGATGGACATAAATTTCATATCAGACATTTCTGATTATTTTTTGTTTTATTTCTTTATTTTGCAACTACAGTCGACAACTTCGAGATTCTTTTGAGAGAAACTATAGATTATTGCCAATAATCTAAGAAGAATGGACGCCTTTCTCTCAAATTGTGGGTAATATTCCCATGTTTAGAATAAGGTAGGATGGATCAAATATTCTGTTGTGGTAATGTAGCGAGTTTTGTATTTTATTAAACAAATAATAACAAAATTGCCGCCCAACCTGTCTAGTGGTTAGCGTCCCCGACTACAGATGGGTGGGACCTCGGTTCGAATTCTGGCTCGATATACTTTCTTTCTCTCTTTCTTGTCTTTGTCCTTTCTTTGTGTGTAAATGGTTGCCTACCCTATAAACGGGTACCTATGGCATGTGTGTACTGAGGAAGTCGGACTCCACACCAAATATGGTTCACTTGGAAAAGTGGAGCAACGCACACCATATTGCCAGCCTGGCTGGCACACGACAATAACAACAATAACAAAATTAGCAAGAAATAGTTTAGACACTGTAATAGATGGCCTAAGTCTGTTGTAAAGCATTTTAATATCCAATATGTAAGTTTCTTTCTGGCAGAACTATTCCATGCATAGTAAGTTGTCTTCGAGTGTTGCAAGTAAGGACATTTGGAAAACTCCCAAGCATTTTAATTGATAGACATGCATGCAAAAGACAGGAGCTCGTCCCATTGTACAACAGTGGCTGACAGGAAATAATTTATTTGTCTTTTTACAGTTAAAATTTTCAAGCCCGGACTACTTTGTTGGAACCAATAATTTTAAGTGAACACTAATAATATCTTGCTCGACTAAAAAATCAAACCTACGAAATGATGAACCAAAGACCAGGATGGTAACAGTTCGGGTTACTGCAACCAAAGAGTAAGTGAATTAAAAATGCGTATTTCTCAAGTTAAATTTTAATTCTCAAAAAAACTGATACAATTTTACATCAAGTTCTATTAAAAAGCTTCAGTTGGTAAAAAATAAAAAATAATTTTTTCAGAGGAAATATAAATCAGGGAATGGATTTTTAGTCTTTTTTTTATATTATTTAAAATGGTTTTTGCATATGAGGGTTACTAGACAGAAATGTACAATTTAATGTACATATATTCTAAGCCCCAAACGTAAAAGCTTGAGTCAAGAATTAATTCCACGAACTGTTACATACTTGACAGTCTAAAACCATTTATTGAATAGCATTTAGCAACAGAATGAGCTGATGCATTTAAGCAAGCTTAATTCAAAAAAGAAAAATTACTGGTCTTAACTCAAGACTATTTTCAAGTTTTTAAATAATAAAGTATTACAACAGCATATTATTATAATATATTTCAATAACTTGTTTGAAATAGTTATATATCAGAAATCAGAGGCTAAAATTCAGAAATTGAAAATTTAACACAATTTATATCATTCATTTGGAAATACTGAATACAATATATTATATTTATAAACCAATAAGCTTTAAGTGTAAAAAAGAGAGAAATAAAATCTGGATTTTAAGAATTTTAAGGAACAAAAATTTTAAAAGGAAGAAATTTTTAATGAAAGCACTAAATTCATAACTTAACAATTAAATAAAATATTATATGAACTAGAATTGATAACGTTAAGATAAGAGAGAACATTCGTTAACACAGGTTTCAAAATTTTTAAAATTTGTAGCAGAAATAGTTTCGCAGTTGCCAGGATAACATTTATAATTAGGACCTGTTGGAACAAAAAAGAAACAAATTGATTTAAACTAGTGTTGGATATGAATAAGAAAATTTATTAACAAGAACTTAATGCAAAAGAATATAAACTTGAAGAAATATTAAGAATTTGAATATGAAACAAAATTTAGAAAATTTAAAATATAAACAGTTTCAATTTTTATATTTAGGAATGTTTGTGTTTTAGTTAAAACTATAAATGAAAGAAAAAGCAATGAACGAGGCATTCTTTAACAAATTTTACTAAGGTTGCAGTAAAAACGAAAATATGATAAATTCTATTGGCACCCAAAACTTAACCCTTCTTTGCATAATGGTGGAAATTTCCATCATAACCTATAATACCCAAAAATTATGTAAAAGAACAAGTTCACTTTAAGTTGATTGTGTTTGGATACCTTTTTTAATGTCCATTGCATAAAAAGAAACATAGCTGTCAAAAATAAACAAGTGTCATTATCAGTGAAACGAGCTTAAAGTTGTCTCATTCCGCTGTTTGTTGTAGTTGCAATAAACGTATGATTTCGTTTATAATTTTGTTTTATTATATTAGAGTTTCTATTGCTAAAAAATTGAAAATGAGTTGAAGAAAGGTTTGTAACACGTGTTATTTTCCTCTTTTATTTCTATTTAGTACTAAGCTAATGATCTGACTTTGCATGATGATGGAAATTTTTAGCATATTGTTTTTCGCTAAATTTATACTATAAATATATACTAAGATTTTTTAACCATTTTTCCTTTAATTTTAAACATGAATTATATCAACTTGATTTATTTCACCAATAAAGAAAAAATCATGCAAAGAAGGGTTAAAAGTTGATGTAATTGACAAGGTGTCGTTAAGCGCAATGGTTGAGGTCTGATCTTACTAAAATGTTCTATTTCTGTAATAAAAATCTCTTTGCTCTTATGTAAATGACATTTTATTCTCATTTTCTACTGTAACAGAGACTAGAATTTTATGATTTCTCAGTTAAATCAAGTCAGTTATTCTTTTCTGTTTTTAAGAGAACATTTTTTCTAGTACACGCTCAAACAGCTTTTCTATTTTAAACGTTTTATGTCCAAAATGTTCCGTTTGAAAGTAGGGAACGTCTTTTCGGATCCTTAACGGCAGTCTATGGCGTGCGACTATAAATAAAAGAATTTTTTATCGCACGCGGTAGGTCAAGGCTTAAGAATCAATAGAGAAGTACGTTTAAATGAAATGGTCACTGAAGAAGATTTGCGCCACACCTTTTTCAGGAAAGAAGCGTGTTTCTGCTTCATTAGTCTTTCCAGCTGAGGATGGACTTTAATATTCATTTTTTGGTGTAGAAGAAGTATGTGCTTTGATTCGATTCTATTTTAATTTAATGCAAAGAACATTTGATAGATGGCACTGAAATTTGAGTTGCAGAGGCATAGTCACACGCTTTCGAATTTTATTTATTTCTAAACTTTGAAAGTTTGTTATGCAATTTAGAAGCAGTAGAATTAAACAATATAAACTGTAAAAAAAAACTACTCGAAAATTCTACAATGAAAATATTTGTATAAAATTGCCATGCCAGTATATTATCTTTCGAAAAGGATTTATAAAGTCATAATTAAAAATAAATACACTTTAAAAAGAAACATAATTTTACTGTTATAAAATGTTTTGCTTATATTAAGATACAATTTTTTTTTAACAAACTATCCGTGAAATATTTTGATCTATGTAAGGATTGCTTACTCAGATTTTGTCACTGAAAGTGTGAAGCAAGATTAACTTTAAGCGTTTTGTTGGCCATTCTTTTTATTGCTGAAACTACGCAAGTGGTCGATTTTTTTTTTTAATATTACTTAAGACAATTGTTTGACAAAATATAATTTGGATCAATTCTTGACAAACTCTAAACAGATGGTTTTTAGCTACCTTTTATTTTAGGGAAAATTTATTCAGATGTTCTTCTCTGATTGTCATATGTTTTTATTTCAATGCAGATGGAATGAGTTTTAGACAATCCCTTGACTCCAAAGCAAGAGATTAAAACTAGTGGCGAAGCATACAATGAGGCTTCAGACTCAATCTCACTGAAAAATCAAAATTTGTTGGCATCATTTTTAAGTTTGAGTTCGCCTATAAGACTTCATCTTTGATTTTACAATATTCAAATCTTTTTTAATACTTCTACAATATTTCAATAATAAATTATTGCTTTAAGTAGTTTTGGATAAAAGGCTTCCAATGTATGCCAGTGACATTTTGGGTTCTGTTTTCAAGCAGAATTATATGAAAATTAGTCATATGAGGTGGGGGATTTATTGTGCTCCGTATGATGGATTATGTACTGGACACAGATGAAGATCCTTTATATAAGAGGACCAATGCATCATAAAAATTTTCTTCAGTCCAATCTCTCTTCCAATGCGTAATGTGCCATTCGAGAGGAAGGTGCCAGCTGAATTGTAGACATCGTCTTTTACGATATAGGCAGTTTGAAATGTATTGCAGTAGCCATATCTTAATTTAACTTTAAATCACAAGATCAGAAGTACCTCGATTTTCTTTCCTTAAAAACTGGTTTTATTTATTTGAGTAAAGTGATCAAAATAATGGTTTCATCCCAAAATGATAGAATCTCAAATGATTAATCCCAAAATGATTGAGTATTGATCACCAATTCTATGATATCCTACAATTAAGCCTTTCTCGAAAGCAGCAATGAATCTCGTAGCATCTTCTTCTAGCGACTAATAACAATGCTGTTTCCTACACGATATTTATGTATCCTTATTTGAGTGGATATCCAAATACTTGTTGGTATATAGTATATAACATGAAAAACAAACTCATCCTTAAATAATTCAATTCCTATGTATAAAGAAAAACTAGTATACATAGTCGAACTGGCAACCGAATGCCGTTTAAATTATTGTTTAATATATAATTGCTTCTCAATTGCTCCATATATCCCTTATTCGATTTGACAATTCGATCGATACCTTTAGGTAAATGTCTGACTCTTGAATTCAAAATATGATCTTTGACGAAACACTAATCAATCCAACTATCTTTTTAAATAAATTCATTCTAGCTAATACACATCCTTATAGACAACCTCATGCGAGAGTCCTAACATCCGAATACTCATGTGAGGTGTTTAGATGTTCGTACCTTGACTTCCGGAGAGAATTTTCATAAATAGTAGCAAGTATGCAAGGGAGGAAATTCAGGTAATTCATAAGTAACCACCCCAAACATACATATGTAAAGCTAACTGCAACATCTATCTCCAGCAGTTCAATAGTGGTGAAGAATCGAACCCAAGACCTTTCACTTCAAACATCATACCTTATTACTGGGCACTCATATTATTAACTTTCACGAACATAAAAAAAGATGACGCGCCTTAAGTCGCTGCCGTATAATAATGATATGCATATTGATGAAGCTTAATAAGAGCGCCACCCTTTCTGTAAAGAAGCAGGCTCTCAATCAGACAAGTAGACACGTGCGCATTCATTTAATAAAGCTCAGTAGCAAACCTATTAAGTGTTTTGCGGAAACTAATTTGTGGTTTTTAATTATGCATGTCTACTGCCAGCCGCCAACTGTTTCATTTGACCTACTTTGCGGCAGATACTGGGCGAAAAAAAATTAGAAATGGTAGCAATTGGAGGTATTTTAGCCGACAATATTTTGCATGCGAATTGTATTTATAAATACTGAGCTCTCATTATCTACGCTTGGCTCTATTTTGCAGCGACAGAAGCCAAATGTATGTTAAGGAGGAATATAATTGCTGGGGAAACGTTCTACGGGTTTCTTTTTCAAGCGAGAATCGCAGCAATTTGAATTCTGATTTAACATGATTTGGATATTCCAGTTTCTATGATTAGTTGGTCTGTATATAATTCATAATCGATAATAGTTCTAAAACTTTTTAGTACTGTAAATTTTCTTTTATTTTTCATTTTAAAAATGATATAAACTGGCAATATCTCATCATTTATACCAAAAAAAATTTTTTTCTAATGCGATAAACAAATTTTGGCTCAAATTATTTTGAAATACTTTTTCCAATCTATTACAGCAAACTGTAAATTCCCTTGCTGGGAATGAATATGACATCAAATTCTGTTGGATCCGAAGTCACGTAGGTTTTGAGGGGCAATGATAAAGCTGATGTCCCTTCTAAATCTGCATCGGATGTGCTTCATCTATCTGTCCCTCTTATAGACGTGAGAAAGGTTTTTAAAAAAAATGTTTATTCTCTCTGGCAGGAGTTATGGAATATACAGGTCTCTAATAAATTGCGTGCCATCTTTCCATACCTCATTCCATCATCAGTTTTACCGTTACGAAGTGCTGATTTTCGCTTAACTCGCCTTCGTATCGAACACACAGGTTTCACCCTTAGACTAGTGGACCACATACCACCCTACCGCCTGAAAGCGGTTTCGAACAATTTCTATCGAAACAATGGTACCAGTAGCCGTTTGAAGAAGAGTTTCATTCATATTTCAGTGTCTCTGATCCTTTAATAATGGTGTTCATTTGGGCGTTGTCGCACGTCTACAGCCAAACTTTGATCTTCATTTTGCAATTTCAGTCTCCAAAAACAGTTCCAGATCCTGTCACATTTTGTGAAATTCCAACAGCTTCTACTACATCGGATTGTATTCCCCCCCCCTCTGACATACCCTCAATTCTCCTAAGGGTCGATATAGACCACTTTGGGAATCACTGATCTAAAGTATGTATTTGCTACGGTAAAATTGATCATAATCTGGTCATTATGTAAAATATCTGGTGATCTCCCCTAAACTGGGTAAATGGGACAAATTATTGAACATTTATCATTTTTACCGGTAAATCTATAAAATCACGAATTGATAATGGGGAATCAGATTAATTCTGATTATTTTGTAGAAAAATGTTATTTCATATCGAAAAAATAAATATTTTCAAGCAATTTCAAATATTTCATTCTTAGGAATTTGAAAAATATCATGATAATTTTGAATGAAACTTAAAGTAAATTTTCAATTTAAAAATTTAAATAACAGTGGATTTTTTGTAGGTTCATTTCAATAAATATTGTACAATATATTTTTTATAAAATAGTATAAGTTATATATTTTGTAGAAAAGGTATTGAAAAATACAAGAGGATCAAAATTATTAAAAGTAAAGTAACGTCTAACTTGTTATTTCAGTAAATACTTTATTTTTTTTATGTAAATGAAACAGATCTTTAACTTAAATATTAACTAGTACTTATAGATAATTTTTATAAGTATTGTTAACTGAAAAAAAAATCTATTTAGGTTATTGGAATTTATAATAATAATAAAGATATAAAACAGTTCCATGTCAAAGCATGATTTTAATATTGCTTATAATTATATTGCATTTTGTAATTGTATTTTATATTGCTTGAAAATTTTTATTTTTTTTTAAAATTAAAATATCGTTTCTCTACAATATTATCGGAATCCATCATATTCCCCATTAAGAATTGGAAATTGTATATAATTACCAGCAAAAGAGATACTCAATAATTTATCACATGTATTGAGTTTTGTGAGGATTATGCGTAATCACTGATTAACCCTTCTTTGCATGATTTTTTCTTTATTGGTGAAATAAATCAAGATGATATAATTCATGTTCAAAATTAAAGGAAAAATGGTTAAAAAAATCTTAGTATATATTTATAGTATAAATTTAGCAGAAAACAATATGCTAAAAATTTCCATCATCATCCAAAGTTAGATCAGTAGCTTAGTACTCAATAGAAATAAAAGAGGAAAATAACAGAAACACGTGTTACAAACCTTTCTTCCACTCATTTTCAATTTTTTAGCAATAGGAACTCTAATATAATAAAACAAAATTATAAACGAAATCATACGTTTATTGCAACTACAACAAACAGCGGAATGAGACAACTTTAAGCACTAATAATGACACTTGTTTATTTTTGACAGCTATGTTTCTTTTTATGCAATGGACATTAAAAAGGTATCCAAACACGATCCACTTAAAGTGAA
>JAPDSC010140120.1:312876-337277 GCA_026290005.1 Latrodectus geometricus
CACTGATAATGACACTTGTTTATTTTTGACAGCTATGTTTCTTTTTATGTAATGGACATTAAAAAGGTATCCAAACACGATCAACTTAAATTGAACTTGTTCTTTTATATAATTTTTGGTCATTATAGGTTATGATGGAAATTTCCACCATTGTGCAAAGAAGGGTTAATATTCATGCATCTAAAGAGAGATTAGTAGTTAAGTAAATAGGCATTTAGGTTTACAGTCCAATAGTTAGTGAGTTTGATTCCTAAATCAGAAATTGACATCTGTATTTATTCAGAATATACTTTAGTTTGTCCATTCAGCTCACTTTCCTGATTCCCATAGATGCCGTGGTCAAAACGTGCAATTAGAGCTGTAAGCAACTCAAATCTAGAGTGGTAACATAAATACAATGTTAGCATGGTGATAATATCTTACGCTCCAGCACTTAGAGTTCTCTTAGTTGATGCTCCACAGCTTTCGGATAGATTGCCATGGAAACGCTTCAGTGTGAGTTGCAAGAATTCTTTACTTCTTATCAAAAGAGTCGTTCAGAGAATCAACAAATTTATCACCAATAAAATATTTTGGTAAAAATTTACTGTACTCTCGCTCTTGGCGACTTTTTAAAAAAATGACCAAAAATTTCTCCAACCTCGCTAATCTGCACCAGCGAGGTCTGAAAACAAAGAGAATATTCCATTTCTAATTGGTCGGTTTCCATTTTGTCAGAATCCCTCATCTGTGATTGGTCAGAATTGGTTGGGTTGCCAAAAAATGTTATTTATCTCCATTTTTTGAATATTGCATCAAGAGCGACCGTACAGTAAATTTGAGCCAATATTTTCTGAGACAAATGATGAGACAGACAAGGGCACTTGGACTGAGGCCATTGCAAAAGTGAGCGAGCATTCCTCGGAACTTTTTTTTTTTTGAAGAGATTTAGAATAGAAATATGTAAATTAATCAAAGTAATCCTCCTCCAACAATAAATATGAATTCTTCAATTGTTTTAATTGCTTTATTTATATTATTCGCATTGTATCTTTGCACAATAGAGAAAACAGACTTACAGTCAAAACCATTGGAAGGCATATGAATATCTGACGAGTGATTTTTCATAGATAGTGAGGCATTTTCTCGTCTGAAAAAGGATGAAACCAGGAAAACACCAAAGCATTGACACCGATAGATGTGTATGCAAGAAATGAAAACTCATCGCCTGTCTCCCGTTCAACAGTGACTGGAATTGAACTCAATACCTTTTGTTTTCAAAAAATAGCCAAAAATGCAATTTCTGATAGCATACTTATTTGTATGGCACATTGGTGCTTACTACTGGTAAGGGATGGTAAAAAATATAATGATATTTGTGGCCAAGAAGGGACTCAAACCCATAAACTAATGAATCGCAGGTTAAAGTACTAGCTATTTGACTGCTGGCTCGTATTTCTTATAAAGAAGATCAAATAGATTTATTACCTTATTTTATTTAAGTTCCTTTTGTTAAATTATTTTCTCATTTCTTATTTATTTTGAAAGTGTGAGGGAACAGCCCAATAAATAGAAGCTTTTACATGTTTCCGCTGTTATTTATTTATTTATTTTGCCATAATTTTGACGCAATCAAGTTAAAGTTATCGGCTTGTACCTCTGACTGTCAACTTCCATCTAACTGGTAGAGCCCAACTCAAGGCTAGGGACAGGAAAACATGTTAGTGCAACAACATACATCAGCAGAACACACAACAATATGACTTAATTATAAACATTAATTCATATTTTGTGGTAAATTAATCAGAATATGTACCCTATAGAAAAATATTAATATAGAATTAAATGAATTATTCAACATATTCTTTTTATTGATACTATTAGTCTTGAATAATTTCCAACGATATAAAATATTTCAAAATGAAATATTTGGTACTGGAATACTCAAATAGGAAAACCAACCAATATTTTTTATTACATACATTGAAACTTTTAATTTCAACGCACTTTTTTATGCTTGAAATAAAATGCTGTTTAAAAAATTACTGTTTATTGAAACATAATAAACCAGATATTGCATTGTAAATACAATGTAAATTGGATTCTCAGTTTAGGGTTAAGAATTAAGATTGATTATAAAATCGTGTGCTCTCTAATCAGAAAAAAAGATGGCTAATAAAAATTAAATTTCATCGGTTGGAAAAACTTTATAAAAATATATTCTGTAATATTCTATAATTAATAATTCACAAAATATCATAACACTTATCCCTCTCATTTTTAGAAAAAATATTGTATACTAAAAAACACCTAATTCATTTAGAAGGATGAAATGAAATTTAAGAGTGGTGCAAGTCTCAGGAAATCCATGGGTTTGACGACCAGAAAATTAATTAAGGGACCCTAGTATATATAAAATAGAATTTCCACTTTACACGATAAAGGGAACTGCCAAGCAGAAGAGCTTTTCATAGATATTGGGCTGTTCAGGTGTTACAAAGGAGGAAACACATAATACCCTGAAGCCCTCCCGGTCATTTCTGGAATCGAATCCAAAACCGTCTATTCCAAAGAGAGTGGACCTATCACTGGATCATGATAAACCCAACGTTATTTGCATGAAACAATTATAAATTTATGCGTATAATTTTAATAAAAAAAGGAATAAATTTCTTTTAGGTAGCGAAAATATGAAAATTCTATGGGCAAATCACTTCATCGCATTCAAGAAGGTTGATGAGTTCACGATTTGTCATCATCGTTTTCAGAGTTTTCCCAGCAGATGACGTTATCGCCTGTCTATCTTGTGGTTTTGAGTATATCGAACATTCTTTTGAAGCTTCTTCCTTCTTGTCCCACTCGTGACATAGTGGTACCAAATAAGTCTTTCTTTTATTCTTGTCCCATTTTTGAGTTCAACAAGACTAATCGCAATTTTAAGTCATTGAGCAGATATTCATTTTAAAAGGATTTCTAAAAGTGGTTTCCTCATATAAAGGCGGATTCCGGTGATTTAGAAAAAGGATGAATTTAAACAGGAAAGAAAGGCGAAGAAGTTTGCCAATTTTAAGATATATGTGTATGCATTTAATTCACAGGAAGATAAGATGTCACTTTTTATTACTTGATACTACATTATATATATATATATATATATATATATATATATATATATATATATATATATATATATATATATTGTTGTTGTTGTCGTGTGCCAGCCAGGCTGGCAATAGGAGGTGCGCTGCTCCACTTTTCCATCTGAACCATATTTGGTGTGGAGTCCGACTTCCTCAGTACACACATGCCATAGGTACCCGCTTATAGGATAGGCAACCATTCACACTCACACAAAAAAAGGACAAAGACAAGAAAGAGAGAAAGAAAGTACATCCATGCTCGAGCCAGGATTCGAACCCAGGTCCCACCCATCTGTAGTTAATATATATATATATATATATATATATATATATATATATATATATATATATATATATATATATACAGATAAAGAGAGAGAGAGTTCCAAAATTTAATAACAAAAGTATTCTGATTAATTTCCTAAAATGGAATTTTTGTCTAAAAATTCATGTGTAATTTTACCCTTATTAATGCTTTATGAAAAAGGTTTTCTTTTAAGTATCATATTTTAATTATTTTGGAAGTTGCGTTGGTGTCCGCAGCCATTTGTGTACATTAAACGATTTGCACGTTTTGAATATATTATTACAAATGCAACGCATGAGAATTCAGCTGTTTGTTATTCAGCTTCTGTTTTGCTTATGTACTTTTTAATCAAACTTCGATGTAATATTTCTGAGACGTGAGCAACAATTTTATTTAAAATGAGTTGATTTTAGTGAATATCAGTATAATGCTTAGATATTTTTTTTTATATTTTAAATAATTTTAAAAATATCTGATTAATTCAAGATTTTCTGAAGCGAACAACTTATGAAATTACTTTAGTAATTTGCAGATTTTTTAAAATTTCTTAAGAAAAGTAATTTTTCAATTATGAAACTTGAAAAACTTAATCGTAAATTTTACTATAAAAATTAAATAAAACGCATTTTTATTAGTTTTTATAAAATCGAAGTAATTATAATGGAAAAATAGAATGAATTTAGTTCTTTTGGATAACAAAATGTTAGAAAATTTTTCTAAGTTCTTTTGAATAAATTTTTTAAAATGTTTTCTGTTAATATTAATAGCATGTAATTATGCAGCAAAATATATTTCTGTTCATATTTATAGCATATGTAAATTATATTCCTTGTAACTGAAAATATATATAAATTGAAATATTATATGATTTCACAATGAATATAAAATAAATGACGTAAAATTATATGTGTTTAAATACGTAGAAAACATGTTTTTAAATTTAATGAAAAATAATTCAAATATTTTGTTTCTTGGAATTAATCACTTCTGAGTTAAATACCAGAGAAGATATCCTTAAAAAGATGTCTTGTATAGAATTGAGCACTTTTGTTATTTACAAAAATGCATCGCTTTATAAAAGAAGAGGGAAATGCCATTCACTTACCCTTCATATCAGAACCTGGTTTTCATTTTGCAGGGCTAGAGCTTGTGGAAGATTAGCGAAGAAATCAAGAAATCTCACAGAGTTTTTTATATTTTGCCGGTCCCGAAGCAAAGGCCCGTGTTTGTCCGAGCAGTGAAGCTGTCTGAACTGCGGCGGGAAACGAAGTCCACTAAAACTCTTCTGCCAAACGAGCCTCAGAAAGATTTTGGCGTCTGCTGCGTTGCCATGGTGACGCTCGAATTTCTAAGAATGATGTCCCGTATCTGGCAACTGCGTTTCGTTCCACTGCTCTTGGACTTTAGTTCATTACGTTATTGATTGTCCGCGGCCGACCGCCAGGAATTTATAAGTTCTTTGCATATGAAACATATATCAATTGTTGAATCGATGTATCAATTGCTATGATCGATGCTAACCGATTTGCGACAACAGTAGATGAAATAGTAAAGAAACTCCATTTCGGATGTAAAAAAAGAAAAAATATTCACCTTTAATTTGAAGATTTCTGACTATATTCAATGCTTGTTAATACATTTCCCTTATGTTACTTCATGTCGACGATGATTATAGAAATGATGCGCACCATGCTGATATCCAATTTGATAAAAAAACGACTGAAGACTGACTACTCTCTTTTTCCATTAATAGAAAAAAAAAAGAATTAAATTTAAATATAGGGAAGCTCACAATAGTAAATTAAGTGAAGGTTTATAGCTCAGTTTTCAAAATTTTACATTATTGCCAAAAATACATCATTGTTTTAATGAGACGTACATGAAGTTTGGGAAGACAGTTATTTCTGTCGAGGCCAACAGTGCTGAAGCTTGGACTCTTGGGAAAAGGATTCTAAAAGCAAAAATAAAATTATTTTTTGTTGAATTAAGCAGAGAATGATTCATTAATCTTTACTGGAGGTGATGATAAATTAAATTATTTCACCTTGTACGTAAAGAAAATAAAAGCAATTAAAATCAAACGAAGAAAGAATATGAAAGAAAGCAAAAAAACGAAAGCAATATTTCCGCTTTAAAAGTAACTTCTTGAAATAATAACTATAACTTGTACAAATTAAACAGACATGACGTCCATCGAAAAGGATGTTGAAAGATTTTGTTTTGATGTAAAATTTTCCGGTTTAAGCCTCAACAGAAATGGATAATAGTGTGTTGATTCACTGTCATAGGACTAGGGACCTCTGTCCTCGAAAAACAATTCTCGAGTACTCTGCCGAAGAGGTAATTAAATAATTAGCATTTTGGTTTTTATTTCAGTAGTTCATTGGTTTAATTCTCACTTTGGTTTCAAAAATTTGTTATGTGTTCAGAATTCACTTTAAAATGTAAATTCCAATGGATTAAGTCTTTCTTATGCTAAGATTGAGGAACAACCTCGAAATACATTCGGAATCATTTTTGTAAGCGATTAGAACTCGTGTATGACGAAGAACTCCAACAGCGATTTATTTCCAAATATTATCCTGGAAATCAAATCCAAATCTATTTTATATCTCTTAAACTGAAAATACATTTTGGATCCCAATTCTAAAAAAAAATGCTGTATTGCCTAAAGGGAGATGCTGTTTGAAAGCAGAAACGAACATTATAAAAGAAAATCGAGATGTCAAATCCGAATTTGGAGGAAGTTTGAAGTAAATGAAAGAAATGGTAAAAGCAGCACTCAGTCAATGATGAGAGTAACTGGGAAACCAACCAGAGATCGAACTAAAAAAGAGTGCGAAAAGCCAACTTGCGTTACATAATTGAGTTTTTTTTTTCTTTCCTCAACTCCAGATCTTGCATGCGGCCACATTTCGACAAGACATTCAAATCCATACAATGTCCAAAGTCTGTTCTGACCTCTCTGAATCGCATAGCTTTCCTTGTATTGCTTTTCTAGTAAATTCACACGCCTTACAATAGTGTTCGACATATTGAGATATTCCCTCTCCTGGTGTCAAAGTCTTTACTCGATGGTACGTTAGAGAAATCGCACTCTCTGTAGTAAAAGATTCTAGTCAATTATTAACAATTATCGGAAGGCAGAGAGCTTGAATTCCGTCTTAAGCGAAAATCCATCGTATATACTAAAGGCAACTGCAGCTTGTTAAATAAGTCATGGTTGCAATGTCCTCCAAGTGAAATGATAACTTTGGGGTGGGACAAGTTAAGTGTAAGGAGATATTCTGCTTGATTCATGCTTCTAAATGAGAAAGTCTCCCACCCAACTGCTTCCACTGATTGGTAGAGTCCCATTATGCGCTAGGTACAGCAAAGTATATTGGTGTTTGGCGAGTTTTGGCGCTCAAAATATCGGAACATATTTTATGCTGACTAATAACATTCACCGAAAATTATTTTAAAAGTAACTATGACATGTAAAAATTTCAATTTACTAGTTTTTAACCAGAATTTCCATGAACATTAGATCATTTGAAACTCTCTTAATGTAATGTCTCTGAATTTTTTTTAAAAAAATCATAATTTTTCACATTCATGTTATAATTTCTCGTTCTATAATATTCTATGCTTAGTACAAAGAAAACATATCTCAGTCACATATTGAAAATAGGTAATTATTTGATCCACAAAACTTTAATATCAAAAGTAATTACTTTTTAAAAAAATGATTTTTTTTTTAACCCTTCTTTGCATGATTTTTTCTTTATTGGTGAAATAAATCAAGTTGATATAATTCATGTTCAAAATTCAAGGAAAAATGGTTAAAAAAATCTTAGTATATATTTATAGTATAAATTGAGCAAAAAACAATATGCTAAAAATTTCCATCATCATCCAAAGTTAGATCATTAGCTTAGTACTCAATAGAAATAAAAGAGGAAAATAACAGAAACACGTGTTACAAACCTTTCTTCCACTCATTTTCAATTTTTTAGCAATAGAAACTCTAATATAATAAAACAAAATTATAAACGAAATCATACGTTTATTGCAACTACAACAAACAGCGGAATGAGACAACTTTAAGCACTGATAATGACACTTGTTTATTTTCGACAGCTATGTTTCTTTTTATGCAATGGACATTAAAAAGGTATCCAAACACGATCCACTTAAAGTGAACTTCCTCTTTTATATAATTTTTGGGCATTAAAGGTTATGATGGAAATTTCCACCATTATGCAAAGAAGGGTTAAAGTTAGTAATTTTCAGTTTCACAAATTCATTTTTTATATAGTTACGCTTTTTCAAATCTATAATGATTTGCAAAATTTTTATTTTTTTTTCCCCAATACCTCGTCATATCTAGATACATTTTCTCATATCTAGAACTTTTTGACTCTACCAGAAGTAGAATTGATGACACTTCGTGCACAAACTACTGTAACAGTAATAGTGCTGATAAAGGGTCTCACTATAATAAGGAATTAAGTTCAAATCCTGACTTAACCGCCGTGTTTTCAAAGATGGCTAGGACACGTTAAATAGGTTGTGGCTGCAGTGTCCTCCACAGCAATGCAATGCTATTGAATACTTTTTGAGGTGGCTGCTCAAGTTTTGAGTTTCTAATACTTGGACCCAGTTTCTAAAGGAAGGAGGGATCCCTGTAATTCCCCCCCCCCCCTGCTGGTGATCCCCAACTCTGGGATGGGTACAAGGAAATATGTCAGTTCAACCTGAACACCTTACATTATGGGTGTGCCATCCCAGTCCTTCTTCTTCTCTTGAGCTTGTCAGATATGTGGCGCCTCTGCATTGTTGCATTTTGTACCATGCTCCAAGCCCAATTTTTTCCTAGTTCCATTGTCTTGGGTCACCTACTTTGTTTATAAAGTCTGATAGGCCCTCAATGGAGTTAAGGTGTAACTCTTTAGGATATGGATTACCTAGAGTAGTGAATCTTGTAAAGGCAAGAGCATCACACTCATATAGGATATGATGAGCTGAATCTACCCCTGTGTGGCATTTCCTACAAATTGGTTCTTGTTTAAAAAGCCCCATTGAATGAAGGTGTTTCCTGAAATGATAGTGCCCAGTAATGAAGCCTACAATTGCTTGAGTCTTCAATCTTGGGAGTCTAAGAATTTCAGATGCAATTTTCTCAGATGATTTGAAAATCATGCTATTTGCATGTTTCTGTCCAGGAGAGTCACGCCAAACTTTGTTCATCTCCTGTTTTCCCCGTTTTTGAATGGCCTTCCTTGTAGTCTTCATGTTGATCCCACAAAAGGGTTCCATTCCTATTGGATTGAAAGAGGATCCCTGTTTTGAAAGTTCATCAGCTCTTTCATTACATTCTAATCACAGTTCTTAAAAGGTGGTTTCTAGTCTTGTAGAAGCTACGACCAAGTAGAAGACTTGACCTGCCATTTCGGAGGTACCGTTTCCCTAGCAAATCTTCGCCTGGGTTTAATACAGAACCTGCAACCTTACAGGAACAACCCTTCCTCATTTTGGACAATGTTACCTTGTGCTGTACCTTTTATTAAATTGATAATAATGGACTCATATATCTACGGGTTGCGGCATTTATGGAGCAACAATAACAATCCTATCAGTTGTTTTCCAGTTGTTGCCTAAATCATTCATAAAAACTGCTGGAATATACGTTAGATATTGATATAGAATAATGTGTTATGCAGCCATGATGTGCGTTCTTCAAAAGCAGATCTTGAATATTTAAATTTACTCGTTTAAAGGTTTAAATCAAATATTGTAAAATTTTTTTATTGAGAATAGGGATTTCTTTTTCCTCATTCAGGTTAGTAACTTACAGAGAACGAAGTGATGATTTTCTTTTAAAGTTTTTAAATCTATAATATTTTGAGTCATTGAAATTCGATGTTAATGTACTAAGTAGCTAGAAAATAAAGAGTTCGAATTCGTAATTATCAAAATTACTTACGAATCGCAAAGATAGGGATTAGGTAGGGAAGATGTAAGCAATGCATAATTTTTAAATAATGTTTATAAATTTGAAACGTCTTAACATTAATTTCTATAGTGTTTTGACATTAAAAATATATAATTTGTCATATTGTAAGCAGTGATGAAATGTGTTTAAATATTTGTATATAAAAATATGTTAAAATATACAATACAATGCAGAATGCAAAATTTTTAAATTAAGACTTGTTGAATATCTAATTATAGCTTTCCATAGTACTTAGAATTGTTCGTAATTAAAAATGTAAATGTAATATTGCAAATTGTGAATTGTTTTCAAAAAATATTTTTCACACATTTATATAATTTGTTGAGAAAAGTTTCTGAACAAAATGAATGGGTCTTGTGGCTGACTTTTTGAAATCGAGAGTGACAATTAAGTAACAGAAACTTCGATCCTATCACTTCTTTAGGGCTTCACTTGAGGTCTTCCGGTTACAGTGTTTCTATTGAGACTTTCCATGAGTGAGGGGTTCTAAGTTCGTGGCGTTAATGTTCATTTAGAAAAGGTAAACTCGTCATGGCGCTCTTAAAAATTCAGCTAATTGCGGAAGTAGAAAATGTTCGATGAATTCATTTTCGTAATGAATTCCACGTTCACGAGAATGAAGCAATCATAATTTTGAAATTGTTTCTTTCATTAGAATTATTTTCTGGTAAATACATTTTAGAAAATGTCACGTAAAAAAAAGAAATGCAAATTTAATTTTATCAATATTTCTGACCTTAATATATTTTTCTCATCAGAATAATTAAATCTCATCTTCTGTATATTTTTATTCATTTTGTAAATTATTTTGGTATGAATTTGTAAAAAATAACAACTAGAACTTTTAAGCTGTAAAAGTTTTACTATAAATTATTTAAAAAATTCATTTTATAATTTTTTTTTCATTTTTTTTCTTCCTTCTATGCAAATACTTTAAAAGAATACTTATTTTATTTAAATTTAGCTCTTTTAATAACATTGAATTATTTGCTAAAATTATTCGTTTAACTATTTTTAACCCATGAAAAAAATTAAACTTTATTCATTTTCCATTCAATAGGAGATGAGTTTCATGAGAATCGACAAGTAAAAATTATATTCAGCTCGTGTCCGAAATGTTTAAGAAAAATTTTCAGTTCGTTTTGAAAGGAAATATTTCAAAATATTTTGAATGTTTAATAAATGAAGCGTCATGATGTATAAGTCACGTGTTGTGACAGCCAATCATATAGGCAAACTTTATAAGGACGGCTGAAGAAATATCTGACAATTGATGAGGCATCTGGACTAAATGCTGATCTCTATGTATTCAACGAAGAATGATTTCAGTACGGGAATTAACCGATTGCTACAATAAACATGCAAAATGATGTTTTTGAGAATCTTCTTCTGAATCCAACAGTTGTAGTTTATGCAAATTTAAAGGTAAATATTTATGTCCCTTATTCAGCTGTGTATGTTCAATTTGGCTTCAAAATATGACATGCCCCCATAGTTATTTTGATGATAATATCATCAACATAAATAGTTCTCCATTCTACTATACACTCTTGAAGAAATTTTTTTTAACTTAACCACCTCACATATTATTTCGAAATAGAAGAGAAAGTTTGACATCGCGTTCTATAAAACGAAGGCCAATGTAAGGCAATTTGATATCCAACACATAAATTTTCTTCTGAAAGGACTTTTCATTGGTATTGGGTCATAATCACGAGACGCAAGGATGGAAACCCAGAAATCTACCAAGTATCTCTCATGATAGTCATCCATGCAGAAGGCAGAAAGCTAATATCCATCTCCTATTGTTCAATAGTCACTAGTATCGAACCGGATATTTTGTGTTGCTAAGATCATTGTCCTAACGTGATTCGAATATATCGATCCTACTTGCGAAGTGAATGTGATGTTGTAATTGTCCAATTTCTAGAGAAAAACTATCACTCAAAGATAGTTGTGTTCCTCCAAGTTAGGCCGGGAAAACACAATCGTTTCCGCAGCTACACTTTGTTCCAGAATATTTAATGCTCAATCTTGCTTTTGGTATGGCAGAAGCTCATCAACCGAGAGCCAACGGAGTTTATTAAATCTATTTTTTCACATGACGAAGCGAGAACGCATAGTGACGCCCTCATGGAGGACTCTAATCCTGGGCTTAATCGTGCCCCATAGGGTCTTAGTTTGGAAGTGTGTTGTATTCACGTGCAGTAGAGAAGAACTAGCATCCACCCTGGTTGGTTGGTTGATTTTAATGGCGCAAGGTCCAGATAAGGACAAGCTGCGCCAAGCATCCACCCTGAGTTGACCAGAATATCTACTGCTGCTACTGAATGAACCACCTAATGAAGGATGTCTTTGAAACGGTAGATGTTGGATGTGTTAACCGCAGAAAAGTCCGTGATAAATAATATCTCCAGCTTCACATATGTTACTGGAACTGTGGTGGAGGTCAAGGGATAATTGGTGCTTCTTATCTTTACAGCATAATAGTTCTTATGTTACTTGGCCTTAGGCACTATAGTACTGATCAATTGTGTTCAACAACAAGGTTGATGATTCGTTTCCGTTAGAAAACAGGAGCAGAGCACATGCACACTCGATGTTCAAATTTGGATACAAACAATTTTTGGAGAGTCGTTACTTCTATCTAAGTTTGTCGGCTGTTTGAAAAACCACTCCTGTTTCTGGTTAAAAAGACTAAAGAAGTTAAGATAGCTTTACAATAATTGCACTGCAATTCGAATATTTGAACGAGTTACAACTAAATCTTCCCATCTTCAAGATTTGTGGTGCCAATTACTAATAAGATGATGGCACAATCAAAACAATTTTATGAATATCTCAAAAAAAAAGTGTTTTTATCAAAATCATATTTGGCAATTGATGAAAGATTGTATGTAAGTCTCGATTATCTATCTCAACCTTTATGTTCTTTTTTTCCTAATACACAGCCATAATTTGCCGCCTAATAATTTCTTTCCCTAATGATCTTCTACACAAAAATAAAATATCGTTGATAATAAGACAAATGCATGTGAAACGAATCGTAAACAAACGAGTAAATGAATGTATTCACTTTCCTTTGAGTGTGTGAATAAAATTAAAACTATCTTTTTTTTCTCGTGGAAATGTTAATATACATTTCCATTGAATTATTTTTGGTAGAAAAAGAGATGGAAAGAGGATTACATAAATGCACCCAGGAATCAATTGCCATGGATGTAAAATGAATTTCAACATTTCCGATTCTAAGATTTTCATTAGAATTTCTAAATGTACATTAAGTATTGCAAAGAAATTCTTGAATTCCCTCAGTAAAAAGACGTCCATCATGAGAGATCGCAGAAAAGTGAAGCTAAAGGGAGGAGTTGTTTGAATATGATCGCCAATCCTCTTGAAAAATATACAATCTTCACTGTCGAATTCCTTCATTTTATTTTGGTTCAGGCTTTATTCCTCCAGTAAATTTGCGCTCATTGATAATATAATATGAGAAAAGATTTTAAGAACCATATATAAATTTTTAAATATAGTTTGTTATATACTCCACAGATTTACCGTGGCCTTGTGGTAGAATAGATTGTAATGTCTCGTGGACAATTATTTTTGTCACAAATTCCTGGTATTTCTGTTACATTTGCCATTTTTGGCCACGCAGGAGCGAAGCAGAGGGCATCTTGCATAGCAGGTGTGTGATCGTAGCCACGATAGTAAGTACGTCATCCTAATGGCTCTTGGTCCCCCTTCTAAGTTGCCCCTCTCAAGTACTATTTCTTTTGGAGGATCATGAAACAAAGACCTATTTTAGTTGTCCAAGCTGCTGTTACTAAACGCGGTGGGTTTTCGACTGGATCGTGTATAGAACTCGCAACTTTTGGGTGATGAACATGATATCCTTCAAACTAGACCACTAAACAGTCAAATTCAGTTGTATTCAATAACAGAAGCTATTGCAGTAATAAGAAATTAGGTCTTATCTTTGATTTCTGAGGCGCATCAGGCAAGGTGGTTGCTAATAATGAAGTGTGTAAGTAATCATGAATAATTTCTTAAAGTATTTAACAATGGAATTTCATTTAAAAACCCGGTTTATATATATTTTCTAGCAACATAAAATTACAATCTGATTGATTATTCCTCCCTATATATATATATATATATATATCAAGAAAATTAATGTAATATAATATAATTAAGGAAAGAGCACAGTGACCACGTCTTCATCAGGAGGGAGATGGTCAGCTATGCAAAACAGACACCCTTTTCTGACAAACACAAAAGACAAAGGTCTAAAAATATTCGTGTTATTACCTTGAAGAGTGTCTCTATAAGAAGAAAGTACAACTATATGAAAATTAAAATAAATGGAATCAAAGTAATACATTGAAAAATAAGCAAAATAATGCATACGCAAAGCAATACAATGAGAAAAATATATCTATTACAGAAGAATATATATCAAATATAAAAGAATATGGTTGCCAAAAGTAATAAGAAAAATTTCTTTACAAGTTAATTTAAGAAGTTAAAGTAGTTTAAAATGTTTAATGTAGATTAAATATCGAAGCGTAATTAAAGTGAAAAAAGGTGTTTTCGGGATTCTTTTAAGAACTTCAATGCTTGGGTGGCCCTTCTGTAGTTATGAAAACTACGCATTACTTCAATCTTATAAGCGATTCCCTACTTCTTACATATCTTAAAATAAAATTAATAGTAAAATCATTATTTTTAAGTTGATTAATTAAGTGATTAACTTGTTTTTTGATAAATTTTAGATTATTGCAAATAAGATATATGTGTTTTAATTCATTAAGTACTACATTTCTGTAAATTTTTAAGGAAATGTTTGATTTCCAATAATTTAGTTTATTTACTCTAAAATTAAATTTTATTGTAAGAAGTGTTGGTTTTAATTAGGGAAAGTTCTTTAGGATAAATTGATTTAGAAATATCACTAAAATCCTATAGTGATATTTTTAAATTAACTTATTATCTATTGATTATTATTGTATTTGCTTTTTCTATACATTGTATTTATTGCTTTTTATATAAATATATATAGAAGTAAAGAAATATCAATCCACTCTGCCGAAAAGCAGCTGAAATCGAACCACAAAGTATATAATTCATAATTTAGAATTTAATAAAAAGAGCGAATCGAAAAATGGAATATATTACCAATATTTTAATAAACGGAACAAATTGAAAAATTTTAATAGTGGACCAACATAGTTTGCTTCATCAAGTAGCGTTTACCATGATGGTACAATTTTCCAAATCCAATTTTTATTTTTGTTTTAGTTATTAAAATATGTTGGTAATATATTCCGTTTTTCATTTAGTTCCTTCAATTAAGATATAAATTATATATAGATATTTGGAAGGAAATAAGAAAAACGTCTATCTGGAACTATCAAAAAAAAAATTTCACGCGTTTTATAATAAATACCATAAATTCACTATGAAGTGAACATTTTTTCTGAAATCAAGATTGTGGATGCTGCTTCCGTCGATCTTTATTTTGTATCCTATGCCCCAATTTTTTTTTTCTGATGCTTGAATTGTTTGGCGATTAATCGTTAGGAAATTGTCAAAATGCAGAATAACGAACTTTTAGGTATTGACGTGAAGAACCATTTACGATTATAGTTTTAAAAAAATGCAATTAACATTTTAATGTTGCGTGTTAATTTCGAACTCTTTCATTGAATTATTGAGGGGAGGAAAGAATTTTGTATTCGATGATTGGCTATTTTTTTTCTTCAAATTATAAGTAAAAAATGAGGGCAACTTTTGTATGAAAATTACCAATTGCCTTTAATAAAAATAAGCTCACTTTCCAAAATAAATGACACTTAAATCAATCACAATATTTTTCTCAGTGAGAAAATTTTCTCATTGAAAAATTGAGAAAATGATTGATTTAAGTATGTGATTTTGTGCCTAATTTTTTTATTTTTGAGTGACTTCTAAACTTAATCTTAATTGTTAAAATTATATACTTCTTTTAATTCCACATTTCTGAATCAACTGTGATATATATAATTGATTAGCTATTAAACTATTATAATTAAAATGCAAATTTCTGCACTTGCTCTAAGTTAACAATTTTAATGGAAACGAATTACAAATATCGAAACATTGTAATTACAACTTCGCATTATTTTAGTTTAGAGAATGTAGATGGCACCACCATAAAATTTGATTCCTGAAAGGAAAGTTTTATTTAATTTTCCCATTTTTCTGTACATTCTTTTACAGAATCGATCTCAAAATATTAAAATTATGGATAGTCTGTGCCTAAAAATGTTAAAAGTACGAAAATTTGTGATATAAAATTGTTTTAAAAATATTAAATTGCTTTAAAGAATTTTACAAAAATTTTGAAATTTTTTTGTATATTTTATGTAAAATATGTATATTTTCTTTTATATAAAATGTACAATTACGAATTTAGAAGAAAATCAAATTTAATAATGTCTTTCAGAAATTAAAATAGTCTGACTTCATAAAATTGTTCAAAATTTTCTATCTGTATTGATGAACTTTTTTATTCAATTGAGTTAAAGGTGGTGCATCAACTCCAGCATTTCTCTCGTAAGAAGTTAATTATTTTTTATTCTTCAGTAGGTATGCATTTTTTTTGTTCAATTATTTTTTAAATAAACATTTGAATTAATGCATTAGTTTTCAATATTCTTGATAATAACTCTCGAATATATGAATTTATTTTCATCATAAAATAATTGGATAAAATAATTTTATGAAAAAAAAAATTGAAAGCAATTTCAAAGAAAGTAGACAAAAATATGATTTTCAGAAAAAAGGTTCAATTTTATTTTTATTTATTTTCCTTCTTTCTTTTTTTTAAATATTTTTGACGTACAATCATCAGTATTCAGCAATGTAATTAATTTTTTGTATCAGAATATATTCTAAGAATAAACATGGCCACATGATTTTATCTTTATTTCATATAAGAAAAAATTCCACCGTCAAGAAATTAATGCGAGTTTACTCATAAAAGTGAGTTTACCTATTGGTATCTGCTAGGTACAGTCCGGGGCCATCTCAAGCATGGATATTTGTAGCGATTCGCTTTGAATTGTTAGCTACTATCTAAGGATACCTCGTATGCAAAAAATGACCGTCGAGTGACAAACAAACCGAACCAAGCGGTTTTCTTTGTATTTGTATTGAGAGAGAAAGATGACTCTCGAAACCTGCGTTGAAAAATGCGAGTTCAAATGAAATAGTAGTGAAGCAGATTGATGTACTCATTCGATTAATTTTTTTAAGTAAATATAATCAATTTTCCACAAATTACTCTCAATTTAAATTAAATGATCCCGATATGTTCTTATCTGCTTGTTTCTACCACCAGATGGCACTTAACCAAAAAATTCGTCATTGGGAACCATGGTCAAAAGACGAGGTCTACGCTTGATCTCATATCAGAGATGGGACATTATGCCCTTTTGAAATTTCTACGTGCATAAGTCTTGTCATAATAATGTTTTCTGACTGAGTCAGGTATCAAACCCACTTCATCTCCTTCTCAAGAATCACGCCTAGTCCCACGAAGTCGTTATTTATTTTTGGTTATAAAAATAAAGTATTTAATTTTATGAGGAAAAAAAGGTAAATAGTTACATAAGGAAAGTCATGCTTACTTAACACATATTCACGTGCCTGACACAGTGCGGAGATTTTAAAATAAATCTAAAATCGATTTAAAATGCTAAGATTGAAGTTTTTATTGGCTTTTTTTCCCCTCATAATCGTCTGAAGTATTTTAAGTTTTGGGTGCTAATTTAGAAGCATCCTTACAAAAACTATGTCTGCAATCATAAAATATTTCTAGAAAACAACAGATCGTAATGTACGCATTATTTTTCCCAGCTCCATTAAAATAAGGATTACTTCATTAACTGCGTCTGTAACCCGGAAGTCAACATAAAGCCAAATGTTGGCTGCGCCTCGGGGCGTCTTTCTGTTCCGAACTTCGGGTCACGCGTCATTCGAACACAATTATACCTCGGAATTTAAGCAAAAACATGTTTTTTATGCCTCTAAATCCTCCTCATTAAATCACACTCGCAAACATTTCACGTGAGAGGGATTTTCCAACTTTTGCTTCATTTTGTAAATATTTATTGAGCCGGCAATGCTCTTGAATACATGGGGCATCATTTTCGTGTTTCGTTTCTCAACATTATAAACATTAGTCTTTCTGAAACAATAAAGAATTTTTTATCATGTAACTGCATATATAGTTATAAAATTCACGATAACATTGATTAACTTAATATAGTTGCACATGTTTTTATGTTCATTCTTCGCCGACCTGATAGCTAAATGATAACTTGTTACTTCAAATCCCTCGACTTTATATAATTGGTCTCATACAAATTACTGTGCAAAATATCATTATAAAGTAATAAACAAAGAAAAACATACTGAACACATATTGGAAAATATTCAACATACCTTGATTGCATTCCAAATGCATATTGGAGAATAGATTGCACAGCAATAAGAGCTTTCAATATCAAAAATAGTCTGGGGATGAGAACCATTTTTCTCGTCTTTGGAAGGTAGTGGGATCAACATTTGATTCAACCAAACACCATCACTCTGAGATATTGTGCACGTTAACTGTTCCTTTGAATCCAGAAATAATTAACATATTTGATAAATACACACACACACACACACACACACACACACACACACACACACACACACACACATATATATATATATATATATATATATATATATATATATATATATATATATAACTTACTATTGTATGTACGTTAGTTAACCCCTTCGCGCCGACTGTCACGTCTACGTGCCAGCAACGAACACACTCACTTCCCAGCCGACACGCAGGCGTGCCAGAGCGTTTTCCCATTCAGCTGTCACTTATTTGTGCCAGTCTCCTGGAACATTTAAAAACTATGATTTCTGCCACAAGATGGCATTGTATGTCCATATGGTTATAGATACATGTACATTAGACCTTCTACTCAAAATGACAGAAGCATGACTTACATACACATGTTTTTGATTATATTAACAAAAGGGGAAGTAAATATTTCCGAATGGCGTGCTTTATGACATCTCTTTAAATTTGCACGTGGTACTTTATTGTAAGTAGAGAAGTTTTATTTTCGCTAAAGCGTTGAGTATTTCGGTTTGCAGTTCCGTTTTAGAAAAAAATTAGATCTTGTTAGACGTGAATTCTTTCTGTTTTTACCATTGCAATGTCGAAGCGTCGAAAATGTTTAACAAAGCATGAAATAGCAGAAATGATGCAAAATATTTCAGATATTGATTCCGAAACAGATTCTGATACTAGTGATAGTGATACTATGATATATTCTGATCATAAAGAATCTGGTGTTGATACTTCGGAAATTTCATGGATTTAGGCTTAATAGCAAAAAAGCTCCCGGTCCTGGACAGGCGTCAGACATTGCCGGCCTCCGCGATAAGCGCGCATTTGCGCTACCCGTCGCAAAGGGGTTAAATATAAAGCGCGGTAATCAGTTATTCTGTCGATTATCTGATTCATGCGTTAATTAATGATGATAATCCGTTAAAGGGCAAAATCTGTTGCCTTTTTCAAATTACTTAGATAAGTTGCTTGTTAACTTATTTAGGTATTCGTTAAAGTGAAACTAAGATTTTTTCGGAAGAAAAAAAAAAAAACCTTTCTGTCCACCTAAACTAACATAATGTGTATTTTGATGTTGAAGGAATGAAAAGAAGTAATCAAAAATGAGTTGATGCATTCAAAGAATGGAAAGGCTTAAACTATTATTATAATTAAATTAATATAATGTTGTTCACCAACATCAAATGAATCTAGTTGATCCATTTATGCGATCAAGAAATGAATTTCTAGAATTCAATAAACTTTTTGAGCTGTTATGGTGCGAGTCAATATGCACGCACCAATGTAGATTCCACACATTAATGAAGCCAACTATAATTGCTAATCTGTAATTTAACGAGGTAATGATAATTAAGGGTTTTTGAGCGTTGCCCGTAACATGTATATTTATTGATATTGTCCTGCTTTAAAAATTTGTGAAGAGAAGTTCTCGTGATAATCTCGTATCCAGTGACCTGTCTCTAGCAGGCTACGAAATCATTGCATGCATTCTTACCAAGTTGATAATTTCAAACAGAAGGTCATACAGTAGTATTTGAAAGATGTAATTATCACTGAATATTCATTTCTTATAAATAACTCTTTATCACATGAGTAACCAGTTATTAATCATCAAAAGAATTGAAAGCACCGTTATTTGATTTTATTCAAATGCAAAATTGTCAAATGATGCGTTTGCCTTCACGTTTCTGAAAAAATTGATAGACAGATACGATTACGAGTCCCTGACCCGCTGGTCCCCATGAACCGGTACTGTTCCCTGTTCCATACCTGGAGAATGGATTACGTGGCACCGTTCCTGTTATGAAATAAAAATTTTCCATAGAAATGGATTGAATGAAATGAAATGAAAACAATTCTACATACGTGTTCTTTTTGTTTTCATTTCTATCTGATGGCTGGATCCGGAAAATTAAACACATAATTGTTTTATTTCATGAATGGACAGGGGGGGGGGAGTCAGAGAGAACCGTGAACTGTCACCTGAAGATCTAATTGCACGTTTGGCGACGGCTCCGAACAATGATCGGGTCATCTTGTCATTCATTGAATGGCGAAGGTGAAATCACTTACGACCGAAAAGATTGAAAATTACTTTCTAATAGCCAGTGATTCTTTGTAATTCGTCACGCAACGTTAAGGTAAAATAAATAATACTCCTCTAGATAGGGGGGGGGGGGAATTACGCGACCTAATGAACCCCAGCTCACTCTTAAGAGTCATGGTTATTGACTATCAAGAAAAAGGGAAAATTTAAGAGTCTTTCATTTTTTTTTAATAATTGATGAAAGCATGATTTATTTCTTGTTAATTATAGTAATAACAAATATGGGATTATAATAATAACAATAATGGGTGATTGTTAATACTAAATGAGTTATGGGTAGGAAATGGGTCACGTGACTTAAAAAACTCAAAGATACAAGTTAAAGCAGTACACGGGTATTATAAATAATTTGAAAGATATTGTTTTTACACTTATGCTAAATTAAATATTTATTGTCACATTTGTTTCTAAAAATTTTTAAAAACAGGTTAGCATGCAATTTTTATTCAAATGGCCAAATTTTGAAAAGTTACAAAATTATAAATTTTCAAAGATAATTGCACAAATTACTGTCGAAAAAATAAAAAAGTCACTGCTATTAAATAAAAAACGAAAAAAAATCGTTTTATCAATCCTAACTAAGTTTAACATTAATATAAAGTTAGAAGTTTGTGATTTTAAAGTTAAATAGTCAATTGTTTCTTGGTAGCAATACTTCTGCATTCCTTACATTAGCTATACGTTTACACAGATATCTTTTGATATGCATGTAATAGTTTATAAAGTTATTTTTAGGTATAATTACAGTCTAGAGTTATTCATGTCTGCGAAATGTAACATGTTCGATTACTTGATTTAGCTGAAGACCATCGATATATATGATTTTATAAAGTATGTGTTTGCTATGTCCCGTAGTGTATATGAAAGAATGGAGAGGAAAATGCCAACTGAGCTGTCAGCCATGCCACTTGATAGTCAATCAAAATGATGAGTGATTTTCAAGAAGTATCAGTTAATATTCGATTCGCAGAGATAGCTGGCAAGAAAATGAATCATAATAACGAACAGCAGCAGCATGTTCCGACATTACGATGCATTTTAGGCAGGTCGCAAATTCGTAGATAATCGCATGAGACATGTATCGAGAGACAAGCCGAAGATTTCGCGAGATTCACATGAGGCCAAATGACGTCACAAATATCTTACCTACGTCAAAAAATGGGCGGAGCGCGAGGCAAATCTGGATATCGAGCTGGTTTGAAATATCTGGCAATTTTCCGCGAGACAGCGCTAATTTCAATTTCCGCAGGAAAAATATACAACGTTGATATCGAGAGTACAAGTTATTACAAGTTTACATTTGAAGAGGAGGAGTTAATTATAAATCTTTATCGAGGTAATAATAATTTTTTTAATATAGCAATCGGAAATGGAACCGGAATGTAAACAATGAGAATGTAAACAAATTCTCATTGGTTTAAAATATCCATGACGTCAGATTACAGCGTACCATAAGACGGTGTCTCAATCGGATGGTCTACCGAGTTTGCGGCCTACCTTACATCACATCGCTCTCGAATTCTGAAAAAAGGGAGTTTGTTACCTAATTTATGAAACAACGTCATGCTGACAACCAACATGAATGTTGCAAGCAATGAAGATAAACTGAAAATCCATATTTCTCCATTGATTACATGTATCCTTCATGAAATGTGACCACTGTAAGTAGCTGCAAATAAAAAAAACTCATCATAGTCTTTTTTTTTTTTTTTTATTTATTTATTTGGATGCTTTTTCAGTATCTAGTCTTGACTTGCCAGTTATATAGAAAATGCTGTGTGGAAGTCTTCGTCAGTTAAAAGCAGTGATCAAGCAAAGTCCAATACTTGACATGACACACCCAGAGGTATAATTTCACATGGAGGACATTATGACCACGATCTATTTAACGTGTTCCATCCACCATCAAATAACATGACGGATTTTTGTTTGCACGGGATTTGAACTCATTACCTTCTAATAACACCGTGGTCTAAAGCTCAAGAACAGTGCTCTTTCGAATATAAATTCGATCCGAACCACTTTTGGACAACAGAAAATGGAGACTGTGCTTCTGCATGTACGACTCTGGAAATGGAGTCTTTTCGAGTGCCCTCCCTCATGACACGTGTACCATGCTTATCTACGAAAAGCTCTTCAAGGAAGTTTATTAGCACGATTGATATTAAAGCGCGTTATTTGAGCATTTGGTTGTTAGGCCGTTCACTAAGCAGTGCCAAAGTCATTGGAAAAAAGCCCCAGTGATAGGTCTTAAAAATGAAGTCTCCAGGATCGATCCCCTCCACTATAAAACGATGTTCGATAACTGTTGTGCTAATCGCATGTGTCCGGATGTATACTTGGAATTTCCTTTCTTGTGTCATGTCAGTACGACGCAGAATCTATTGAAAGTCTTCCGGGAAGGTCCAATACGCAGACGGTGCTGAAAGAAGTCTGACAACAGCTTCTAGGATGTCCCCTGTGCAGTATCTCATTTCAAAATGTTTCCCTTTCGATCTTTTTTTTTTTTTTTTTTTTTTTTTTTTTTTGTTTTGTTTTGAGAGTGGATTTTGAAATAAATTGGCTTTTTACTTCTTTTATTTTCCTTCGTATTACATTTTCGAAGTTCAACAGATTAGCATCTACTTTTATGCGTTTATAAGTGCATTTAGAACTGACTATTGGATTAAAAATTTTACTAAAAATATAATCTCTTTTAAATTTATACTATGGCTAAAATTTGGAAATATCAACATCATTATTAATTGTTTAAATTTCTGTGGTATATATATATATATATATATATATATATTATATAAAAAAATATGGTTTATTTTATTTAGAATTGGGTTTACGTTTTAATTAGAGGCGCTAAAAATATTCACAAGTATCCATGGATTTAAAAATGAAATCATATCTTCATTATCTCGGATACTTTAAGAAAAATCAATTAAAAAATAATCCAATGAATACAATCAAGGCTGATTAACTTATAAAAAGAAAATGTAATTGAAAATCGTTTCGGTTGAATTATAAATAATAGACATACAAATTGAATTGGATAGTATTATTAAGGAACATATTTTATTTAAACTGCTTTTAAATACTTATATATACTTATATATATATGCCTTAATTTTTACTATTCTTCTATAATTTTCACATCTTATGTGCCAAAAGCAAAGTGCTTGAAAGAATGAAAAATTATGTCCTCTGCTTTAAAGCAGCAAAAAAAATGAGTATTTATCTTTAAGAAATTTAAGTTTTTAAAATACAGAAGAGATTTTCATTGAATATTACTATTCCTTTATTAAGAAATAAAGGTGAAGATAATATCCAATTATATTGATAGATATTTAAGTTGCGTAGTTCGCTCTTGTTATCGTAAAGTAATGAGTTCGAATACCGACCCAACCAAAAAATCTTCTGGGCACGTAAAATATGTCATGGTTACAATGTCCTCCATGTGAAATGATACATCTGGGGATCTTCTGTTTTGTCCTCACTTCTATATTAAGAAGACCTGCTCACTTTCGGAGCAACTTTAGGTCATTGCCATCACTTCCCCCCCCCCCTCGCAGTGCTAATTAGGTGGAATGTCCAAAGTAACCGGGTGTTATAAATAAAGAAAATGAATAATTGAAAAGTGAGAAAAATTTTATATATTTCCTAATAAAATTAAAAAATTTTATAAATTTTGACAAAAAGTTCGTTTGGTGTTTTGATGAAATGAGCAGGGATAATACATGATGGGGAAGGAATGCATGATAGATAATCAAAAAAAGGATTTCATCATTTAGACTCTGGGATTCAAAGTATATGTTAGATGATTGCTTTTAGAAACATTATCACAAAAGACTAATATATAAAAAGTAACCATGCATATACGTTCTAAATTGGTAATTGGTGAAGTTTATAATAAATTTCTTGGCTCTTAACCGTAAATGTTAAAAAAAAAAAAACTTTCCTTTAATATACATATAAACTCTTTTACTTAAGAAAAACATTTTAAAAAGAAAACTCTTTCTTTAAAAGACTTTTTTACGGTTTACATATATAATATTAACAAAATGCAATATAACAGTAAAAAGCAGTTTTCGAGAAAATAATTAATTTAAATAAAAAATATTTTTTTCTGCAAAACTACTTTTCACTATCACTATTAATTAAAGCGGCATCATGCATCTCTCTCTCTCTTTCTTTAT
>JAPDSC010140120.1:337677-366385 GCA_026290005.1 Latrodectus geometricus
ATGTATATATATATGTATGTTTGAATGTGTGTGTCTGTGTTATAACATTTATTCGAAAGTCATCAAAGAGAGCTGAGCAAAAAAGAAGCGTTGGATACGATGAAGGATTCTATAAAACAGATAATTATTATAAAAAAATTAATTATTAAGGAATAGTATTTTCAATATTGTCTTGTGTGCCTAAGAAAAATTCGTCTTTCTTATTATTAGTGTCTATAACTTCTTAATGAATAGATGTGTTTCCAGCTTTATCAAGAACCTTTCTAAATTTATTTTATTCCTTTAATTAATGAAAAATTCTAAGGTTTTCTTTTTAAATAAAAGACCTTAATCACATTTTCAAATAGAAAATAAATAATTATGATTTTGAACAAAATATTTTTAGGGTGAAAGGATTTTTTAGATATTTATTTGCAGTTTTCCTTTTTTTTATTTAATGAAGCATTTAATTTGAAAAAAATTAATTTGCTATCCTTTTGAGAAAGACATTTCTGTAATAATTTTTGGATATGTGAAATACTTTTTCTTTAAAGTAGACTCTAATTAAAGACATTTAAATATTGCTATAAAATTATAGAAAGCTTTTTATTAAACGTTTAAATGTCAGTGAACAAAGAGGAATGGTTATTCCAAATTCTCAAAGTCACTCTCCTTTGTTTTTGAAAATCATTCCACATGTTCATCTCACTATGAAGCTTAATTTAATAGGAATTTTCAGTTTACGAATAAAAATTAACTCAATTTATAAAATTTAAGAATTTAAAACTTTAAATTAATGAAAGTACACAATGCTTAATGACTTCATATTTCATATGTTCATATGAATAGTGAGCCGTTTCGATTTTTCTATATCTTGTTTCTTAACATCTGAAATTATATTTCATTTGTCCAGAGTTATTGTTTAGAGTGTCGGTGAACAGTTTTTGGTAAGAAAATCAGGTCAGAGAGTTTTCTTTCAAAATGCTTGCTTTATTTATCACAATATATAATTATATATAACATATACAACGCTTTTATACTACAAAATGTACGTATATATACATAGGGGCTTCCAGGAAGTAGACTATCGTGGACACGTGCACCAGCATCCGGAAGCAGGAAACATTTGAGGAAGCAGGGACTTCCTCAGGACCCACACCACCGGGGGAAGAAGAAAGGAAGATACTCCAGCGGGATACTGTCACCATCCTCAGAAAGGGAGACTTAAGTCCTCGTTGTTACAGGAAAGATCTTAGACCAAGAAAATGGAAAGGAATTGGTTAGTCAGGAGGTGTTTAAATACGCCCCTTCAATTGAAAAGAGAGAACAAAACACTTATTTGGCAAGGACTAGGATTCGGCTGCAAATGCGAAGAGAGGAAAACAAAAAATAAAGGGTGTTAGTTCAACAAAAGTCATCAGTTACTCGGAGGAAAATGAAAAAAAACTGGCAGTGTAGTGTCTTATTCCTGGCTATGTTGAGCAAATTGGTAGCCTCCTACTCGATTTACATCAACATTAGCTGAATAAGAAAATTCTCGACTGATATAAAAACAGTAAAGTAACAATTAACAGATATTTGTGAAATCAGAGATGTGCGTTTCGTCAGAAAAAACGAAGCTTCAGCAGCTCGAAGGGGGAGACAAAGTATTTAAAGAGAAAATCCCAAAACGTCCCATAACCCAGAATTGTAAAGAGGCAATTTATCCTACGACGAAATGGCCAACCAATAGGGGTTCTGCAGAGAAAGAAAGAGTTTTTGTGGTCTGTAGCATGAACTTGTAAGCGCAGTGTTCCAAATACACAAATCGATTCATGCCAGTTCCTGGAATGGTTTCTTGAGATCTCAATGATGGTCAGACCTTCACCATTGGGCAGTCACACACATGGAACGGGGGATGGTCCTAGTCAGCAGCTTACTTCTTCTTGCCCTGGATGATCTGTTGGGCACGGGCGACGTCCTCGTCTCTGAGGAAGAGAGCGTCCTCGATGCCGATGTTGTCGTTGACGTAATAGAAGTCGCGGGCGTTCTGACAGGGAACGGCGTCCTCAGGGAAGGCGCAAGTCAGTGTCAGCTGGTTGAAGACGGTCTGGTTGCCGCAGAAGAAGCTGTAGTGGAGGGTCTCTTGGTTGCCATCAGCGTGGGTGATGGGGTGGCACACGTGGAAGATCTGGCAGTTGTTGTCCACGTCAGCGTAATAACCGTATCGGAGGCCCTCGCAGTTAAAGTTGGTGTTAATAGGACCAACGATGAGTTCGACACCGTCTGGGAGGAAGAAGGCTTGGCGCTTCATCTGGAAAAAAGGAAAAGCGAATCATTCATGGACTTCTACTGTTTGTCACTACAAGACTAGCTTCCACCAAGTAGTCTGGAGATGGACAGTTTGCTACAGTATCAATAAGATCAAATATGGGTGAATGTTATAAATTGGCGGTATTCATGGTAGTATCTTATGTTATTCTAATAAGCCGGAGTTAGTGCTTTTTGTCTGCCATTCCTATGAAAAATAAAGCATGCCTTGTTTCCAAGGCAGTAAACAGGCATAGACAATTGAGTCGGGGAACTGTTCTCGTGGTAGAAAGACAGTAATATCGTTAAGCTTAAATTCGACTGATTTATACTTGGGCATAATTCCGGCATTAAAATCGTGTACGCTGAGGTGTAACAGAAAATAGATATCGTCGTGAAGGATAGGGTGTCTGTTGAAATAGTACAGTTAGTATAATCTTAAAAACTAATCAAAAGTAAATTTAAGATAAGGCAAAAACAATAAGGCTTAATAAGTGACTATGAAAAATCTAGTAATAATCATATCAGTGACTATCAGTTTTGTGACTATCAGGAAGCGTTATTTAATATATGATCCAACTGAAGACTAATATGCTGAGAAAACCCATGCATGTTAAATCACTATAGATTCCAATGTGTCTCAGTTGATGTGATTGGGATCAAAATGCTTACTTGGATGTTGACTTCCTCTCTTGACCGTGGTTCAAAGCGAAAAGGGGTTCGATTATGTTAATGGCTTCGGCAGACAGAAGTTGGCTACCGTAAACAAAACACAACAACGCAGTGATCTAACAAATCTAGCTCATGTAAAAAAAAAAATATTCCCATAAAATGGGAGAAGTATATACTCTAAAATTTAACTTAGGAATGAAATGTAATCAGGCTTTTTTAAAAAATAAAACAAGAAAAAAAATTTAAAAGAAGTCCATTCTCTAAATTCCATCAGAAACATGACTACGAAAATTTTACATTCATAACAATTAAAGCAGATTGGATATTTTATAACTTATAGGATAATATTCCTTTCAATTTATACGAATATGCAATTATTGAGGTAATTTAATCGAAAACTGTTCATTTTGAGATAATAGATTTTCCTCCAATTCTAAATAGCAAAGAGGGAAAAACAATGCTTCGATCAAAGGATAGAAAACACAGGTTCATTACGCAAAAGTTTCTTAATATTCATCAGTGTGTTTGTGTCGCTTGATAATAACATTTTCTTATCTAAAACACTTTCCCTGCAGAACCGGTTACGACGTTTCCAACCCGGAATTATTTTGCCGTCAACCTTGACAGTCATCAAGAAAATAAATATTGTCACATCCTCAAAATAGCCTCGTTAATTGCTGTGGACCTCCGTGACCCTTCTGCGCACATTATTGCTCTTCGTGGATCGTTCTCGGGGCAGAAATCCTAATCAATGCGCTTGTTTTGATGAAGATTTTGGAAATCACGAATGCCTCTAGCAAAAGGAGGAATCTCGCTCGTGACTGGCGTATTTCCTCGTTTTCTCGTCAATCGCTGTTATAGACAATTGAAGGAATAATCACTGCTAGACCCGATTCTACTCGTCGGGATCTTTTTTTCCTCCTTAGTCGACAATCAGCTTCACACAACAGTTATTAGAAAGTAATGTATTTTTAACGACTTCACGAATGAAAGATGCTGAGTACCTGCCATCAGTTACTCCAGTTAAGTGTAGAATTACATTGAACTGAAAAATACTCTCTTAAAAGCGTTTTAATAGTTTACTGAAATGTTTACCAAAGCATTACCTCAGAGGAGGCCTTTCGAACAATTTTAAAGAACAGTTCGAATAATTCTACAGTTAAAAATTCTTTTTCGAGTTTGAGAAATTGTATGGCTTGCTGCGATTGTTCTCCAGCTCGTTGAAGATGGCATAACAGCCTAAGGTTTTAGTAATTCATTTTTCATTCATTTTAATAAATATAATGTAATTGCCTTCTTCTTTCATAGATATTGGGCCTTATTTAAATGTCGCTCGAGAGAAAATCCCGTTAATCTGCGCTTTAGGTCCCCTACTCTGCCAACGTGGCGATAAATCACCAAGCGTGATAAACCGGACGTTTTTATACCTAATGAGCTCTTTATGGCAACCTGCGAAGGAAATAATTTGCGCTTTTTCGCGCATGCTCATTAATTGGTTTTTTTCTTTTAGCATTTTCATTGGTCGTTAATTAGCTTCAGTTTGAAAAATCGGTCATTTTCATTGGTTGCTAATTAGTATAAAACCGTTAAAAATCGTATTCCATTATCACCATGGCAACAGCGTTTTTGAAAACCCGCCAAGTACGGGACCCACAGCACACTTTCGCCAAGTTGGCAGAGTAGGGGACCTAAAGCGCATTTTCACCGGAAATCCGAAAAACTTCTACCCGTGCAGAAGCTCCTCCCATTATTTGAAGATTTTTAGGATCGAAATTAATTCGAAAACAAGAATTCCTATTTTTTTTTTATAGGACACGTTTAGTAATCTCCTCTTAATAATAATAAATGCATAAGATGATAGATACAGCAACACATTTCATCCCTTTATTGTTGTACAATTCCATTAGAATTCGAATATTTATACTAAGTGCTTGAATTCCAAATGAAATTAGAATGAAGTTTTTTAAAATTAAGTAGAACAGGAAAATATATAAAACTGCTCAATAAAATTTGGAAATGAGGGATTTTTCTGACTATTTCTTATTGTGTCTTTTAATTCAAATAAAATAACTGCTGCTACAAAACTTGTTTGCAGAAAATTTTACAGTAATAATCCCCTATCAGGCTTTATATATAAACCACAAATATAGGCATTCATTTCAATAGTTTAACAGATAATTTAGGTAATTTTACCCTGGGAGGAATCTAAAATTAACACTATCACAACTGAAAAAATATTTTACAGTAAATATTTGTAAATTTAAATATTACGCTTATAAAAGTTTCTTCTTCAAATTTCATGTTCACTTGAAATTTAAAAAGTTTATATGAGAATATATTTCATGCTATTTTCTTAAAATCCAGTCTACATTTTATTGTTTGGAGTGTTTCAAAAATAGCAAGTAAATAATGAAATTATTTTTAATTGGAACTATACATTCATATTTTGATAAAATTATTATACGGAAAACATTAAAAATTGAATTTTCTATAAAATGGGAATATAAAGTTTTATAATAAAACTCAATAATTCGTGTTAATGTTATAAAATATCTTTCGAATAATTGTTTTCGTCTTTTATATGAAATGTCGAATTAATAACAGCGCTATCACACATAGTAAAAAAATATCTGCTTAAGTGAGAAATATTTGTGGCATATCCATTAATTTAAATCTGTATTCATTGCCTCTTATAGGTTATTGAATAAAACGTTTCAGTGGAGTCAATAACCAGCTGTCTGAAGTCTTCAGGCGAAGGATTTTATCTGCTCCATTTTATACATTACGAAATCGACTTGTTTAAAGTCTTCACGGCCAAAGTTACTCACAGAAAGTGAAAAAACGAGATCAAGATCTTTCTCCAACATACAAGAAATAAATTTGGAAAAAATTAAGAAAAAAAATAGTGGCCCATAAAAAAAGAACCCTTTTACTTTCATTCATGAAATGGCAACAGCTTTCGTATTCCAGACACGTTCCTGCGCGGGTCGACGGGGAAAGTGGAATCCACGCCGCCGCGTGCTTGATTCCAGATTTAAATTTAGGCCCTTCGTGGGAAACTCCGCTGTTTATTCACACTGAGATGGTAATCGAGCGCTTGGGTCAGAGCAGCGTTATTTTGGGAAATCTCCTTGTTATTCAGAAGCACCTTTGAACTGGTCTGACATCGATCCTCAGAGATAGCTTTGTCCGAAAGCTTCATCGAAAGGAGATCTTCCTGCATTTTGTAATTTTAGAACGAAGGAAAATTTTGAAGATTCTCTTGGTTTTAATTCTTAATTTTAAATGCTAGAGCTTAATCAGAAAAGTTCTCTTAGTTTTTATTTTGTATTTCCAAAATCTTGATAACAAACAATGGATAGATTCTTTTGGTTTTTATTTTGTGCTGCTTTCGAATGCATTATTTAACAGAGATTGTAACAAAAATTCTCTTTGTCCTTAGTTTTCATTTTCAACTGACTGAGTTAAAAGAAATGGAAAAATTTGTTTGATTTTAATTTGTATACTTGAAATAATAGAAGTGGGACTGGTTCTTTTGTTTTTAGTTGTAGTTCGGGTTTAAAGAAGATCAGAAAGATTGTTTCGATTTTATTTTGTATTTTCAATCTTGTTTTCATAAAAAATTGGTTGGTTGATAGATAGACGGAAAAGAAATTTTAAAAATGTTAAAAATATAATAATGCTTTTGGTTTCACTTTGTATTTTAGATTATTCAAGCTAAGATACATTAAGAAAATTTTCTTTCTATTTATTTGAGTTTCTGAAAATTTACAGAATTTCAAAAACTGTATCAAAAGGAATTAAATTATTAATAACAAATTCAACTTGATTACTTTCTTCTATAAATAAAGGGTATTTTTTAATTTCCGAGATTTAAATTCTATGAAATGAAGACAAAAATTTGTAAAATTAAGAATTCAAAAATTATAAATCTTAATTTCATTTGAAAAAACATTCATAGGAAAACACAAAGCAAGATAAAAACAAAATTAGCAATACTTACCCTTGGCAAAGCGACGGCAAGACCTAAGGCAACGAGAGCTGAAACGAAAATAATATGCAGATTTATGTTTCCCTTTTTGGCAACACATTTTAGACATTATTTTCAAACTTGAATATAAGAGATAGCCTTTTACTTTTAATAAACTCATTCATAAATGCGATAAAAATTATGTTTTTTTATTGATCAAAAATGTTTTTTTTTACTTATTTCAATACTTCTGAGAATGTAATATATAATGTAATAATATATTTGGTGATGGCGTAATACATGAAATGGGCTAGTTTTATTAAGTAATTCTATAATTTTATATAATAATTTACTCTATAGTATTAATTCAATTATTTCATTCACATTTAATATTCTCTATGTTTGTGTTCCAAATATAAAAGTACATATTTAATTGTTTCTATTAATGTATACAGGAAATATAATTTTTAAAATGAGGGATTTAAAAGTTAATCTGAGCAAATAATCGTTAATATTTCGAAGGATTCATTTAAAATTTTCTTAACAAAATGTGAAAGTGGAAAACTATTAATTTTAATGTATTTTTAGTAAGTACTAAAACTTAATTAAGATATTTAGAATCGAGAAGATTCTTATTTCTTATTATTATCATATTATTTCTGTTTATAAATTAAAACATTGGCACTTACCGATAACAGCTAAAGATCTCATGTTTCTAAGGTAAAAGGGTACAGGAACTAAGAATATCTGAAACAAAGAGGATTGCAAATTATAAATGCCGAAGTTTATATGAATTTCATGAAAAAAAATATATTAGCCATTTTCTGTCTATATATTTCAATATCTATATTGCCTGCTTATGGTATTAGCTGCGAAAATTATTTGAGTTATAAATACAATTAAGTATTGGATTTTAAACTTAAAATATATATATATTAAAAAACATTAGCTTATTTTAATATTCATTATTTTGACCTTTTTTTTTACCTTTAGTTAGAAACAAAATTTGCGTTCATAAAATTTTGTCGGTAATTTATTAAATAAATTTACTTTTAAAGCATGATTAAAATATAATTTCATTTTGAACAATATTAAATTAATTAAAGTGAACAATTTAATTATTTAAAGTGAAAGAACATTTGATATAATTTAATCGCAATTGTATCAAATGCAATTATATTACACCGCGCAAGGTCGATGCAGTGACGCTTACTGTGTAAAGTTGTTTTCCCAGAGTAACAAGGAAACTGTTTTCTCCTCAAAGCGATCTTATCTTGTCCGACGCAAGACAAAATTTATATTATTCGATACTGCGCTAATTTTTCAATCATAAAAAGTATATGTAATAAAATTTCCATAAGTAACTTTAATTTCATCTTTTCACACTCTGTTCCTTAGATAATAGTTTTCAATATAAAGAAATATGCTACGTTTCATAAGAATATTTTTAAATTAAATAGAATTTCCATTGCTGAGGAAATCATACATATTTTCATTTTAAAATAAATTGGTTTTTGATTTTATTTTAATGTAAGGAATATCAATTCTCATATATGATTTTTCACAATGCTTTTAATGAATTTTATTTCAAATATAATTCCTCTATCATGCGTAAATTGTTAGAAAAGTTTAAAAAAAATTTGAGTTCATTTTAGAAAAAGTAATATGCATTATAAAAAAAATACTTTTCTATTATAATCATTCAATTATAAAATGAATGCCGAAATTACTTTTAACAAAAAATAAAGAAACAAATAAAGAAAAAAATAACAAATTAATTTAATAAAAAAAAGAAACAACCACTTAAAACTATTTTATAACTAATAATTCTAAAGCGATATATATGTAAGAAGTCTATCACAAAATAACAACAAAATATTAAATTTTTTAAAAGTGTCTTTTGCAAATGCAAAGTTATGTATATATGATATTAAAAATATATTGTTTACTTAAACATGAAATTATTTAAAATAATATTTTGGCAGAATTTATCTATTAATTCATTTTCAATCGTAAAATTAATGTTAAAATCTAAATAAAATAATTACTTCAAAAATACATTTTCAACATTAAAGCATATAATCTTATAACTTTCGACTATGCTGTTATATAGAGCGCATTTAAATTAAATAATATCAAAGAGATAAAAAGAACAAAATAATTTAATTATAAAATCACTCATTCAATGACAATTACGTAAGGAAAATAAATCGTTACTATATAAAATATGTATAATATATTTATACTCATATATTATTATAAGATTGATATTAAAAAAAACTCTTTTTTATATCATGTGTTGTTATATAAAACTAATCAATATTAAAACAATGAATATTGAAAGCTTTAAAACTCAATCACTCATTATTTTTATAAAAGTAATTCGTAAACTCCATTACGGTTGTTTTACTTTAATGTATTATTTAAATTTAGTTTTTAAAAATATCTGTATTTTTAAAAAATTATGTTGAGATGTTTGAATATTATTACATTTCATTAATGAAATATTCAATAAAGATACAAATGATTAAATACCTAGCAATAAGAATTTTTTTCTTTAAATATGAAATTATTTTGGAAGAAATTTTATAGGGAAATGCGAAATATCAAATTTTTTCAGTTTAACTTACAACTGCAAATATTTATATTAAAAAACAATTAGTATTTATGATTAAATTAGACATTTCTTTCAAAAATATATTAAATACTTCCTTATTATTTACAATGAAAAAATTAAATTATTGATGAAATATTCAATATATTAAAAAAAATAAGTTTTAATTACAGTGATTATATTCGTTTATAGAAATTATAAATTCCATAAAAACAATCGATGAAATAAAAACTGTAATTAATGAAGTTTCTATACAGGAATAATTTCAACAAAATAGAAATAAGTTTTATCAGTTTCAAGAGTTTAAAAATTTTTTCAATAAATAATATAAAAGAATACCATCACCTTTACGTATGACACATTAAACAATGTTAAAATACAGAAAAGGGAGGAAAATAAATGGAATGATAAAAAATTGCAAAAATGGTTCCATAAAATATAATTTCCATTTAAACATCAAATGTGGTTTGCGACTAAGTAAATTATGATCGTATAATAATTGAAAAGTAAATCCATTCATAAAATTAATTTATTTTTTCCCATAAATTTATGTTCGAAATAAAAATTAGTCGACTACTATAATTCAAGGTAACATTATTGAAGGAAAATTTTCATAAAAAAAAACTGTTTTGAAAATATTGAACAGTAATGAAAATAATTATTGAAAATTAATTGCAATAATGAAATAAATTAATTTTTCCCCTACAGTTTTGCATAAAAGGTTATCCTAAGTATTTTCTAGTTTAATGAAACATTATAAGAAAGAAATTTTCACATCATATAATCTCAAAACAATTGGACACATTGTTTCATCTTTTACAACTAAAGGATATGGGGACCAAATGCAATTATCCTTACTTGGGATTACTATCCAAATATGTAAATTAAGTATTATTTCAAGAGGAAAATTGAGACATTGTCCAAAAGGGTGGAAGATTTTGCAACGGCAGAAATCTTCCGAAACCGTAAGGGTGATGCAAAAGTTGGCCCCGAAACCACTGAGGCATGCGGCCTGGGGGCCACGGGGCTCTCCTGGCCGTAATCCTCGGGAAAATAATCCAAGCGTGGCCTCCTTACCTGGAGCAGTGGATAGTCCGAGAGACAATTCCCTGGATGCGGATGCTTTGGAAGGGATGAGGTGGATTGGATGCGGAAAGACTTTCTCTTCCATCTTTTATACTCCTTGTCGGCGAGAGCATGCGCAGTAGGTCGCGGGGTCATCCTGATGGGCAGAGGAAGAGCCTCAACAAGATACTTTTCCGCCAATGTGTGTCACGAGGAAGCTTTTTTTTGTTACCTCTTTTGTTTGTTTGAATAGTTTTCTAATTCGCAGATCCCCAGCTTTTCGAAGTGAATGGGGTGAGAGGAGGGAACCATGTTTTTCATTTTTTTTTTCGTTCCTTGGCTTGTTGCTGGTGAGAAAGCGGCCGGACTGGTTCCTGCTCGTTTCGGACCTACTTCTCTCTCTGCCGTGGTTTTGGCCTGTGACATTTCAGCTGACCCCTGGCGAAGAAAAAGAAAACCACCTCAGAAAGGGAAAACAGAGTTAACTTTCTAATTTTTTTTTCTCTTTTCCGATCTTCTCACTGGATTTCCCTTTTCTTGATCTTTTTCTCTCTTTAACCGTTACAGCCGCATTCTTCTTGACCGTTGCGGAGGGGTTGGGGAGGGGGAAGATTATGGATTTTGTTGGTCATTGCGTATTAATTTGTGGTTTTCGAAATGGGGGGGGGAGCTGGCTTAACTTCTCCACTTGTTGCTGTCCAAACAGAATGGGCGTGACTCACTCTAAATGGAAAATATGCAAAAAGAAGAATTGAGGAGTTGCATGATTTGACTCATCTAATATAGAGAACTATTTCTCAAAAATGATTTACGAAGAAATGTGTCTTGTGTTATCTTAGCTAAAATCTCGAAATTTCAAGATAAAATTATGAAACTCAGTTCACATTTATTTATGAATTTAGCGATGAAACAATAATCATCCCATTTTATTTTCAAACCATCTTTCTTAATTTTAATCATTATTGATGATTTAAAATCAAAGTTAATGAGATTATTTTAATAATAAATTTTAATAGTAAAATGAATAACTATACATTTTTTTTTTTCAATATTCCTTAGATAACTTTGCCTTCGAATTTCAATGCATTTTATGTTTTGCTAAATTTAAATGTTAATATTTTTGGAAACATTAATTTACTTAGAATCAAAACCTGTTAAAAGATTTAAAACTGCTAATCAAAACTGTTAAGTGAAGTTTAGAATCAAAACTGTTACTCAAAACCTGTTAAAAGGAATGACATCCTGTAATAGAAGCACTGCTTTATAAATATTGGATTGGTCACAATTGTTGATATCATAGCCCATGAAGCTCTGATTTTTATATTTTGATAAGAATTGATAATTTCTGTATTCTTTAATAAGTTAACTGTTTAATTTTGCTTATTATCATACTTTAATTTTAATTGCACTTTATTTAACATTTTACTTTTATCTATAAATATTGAAATACGATTGCTTCATTTTATTTAAACTTCTAATAATGTAATAATTTTATAAACTAAGTAAATAAAAATTTGTTTTTAATGAATATATATAACTTTCTTTCCCACGTTTAACCCTTCTTTGCATGATTTTTTCTTTATTGGTGAAATAAATCAAGTTGATATAATTCATGTTCAAAATTAAAGGAAAAATGGTTAAAAAAATCTTAATATCTATTTATAGTATAAATTTAGCAAAAAACAATATGCTAAAAATTTCCATCATCATCCAAAGTTAGATCATTAGCTTAGTACTCAATAGAAATAAAAGAGGAAAATAACAGAAACACGTGTTACAAACCTTTTTCCCACTCATTTTCAATTTTTTAGCAATAGAAACTCTAATATAATAAAACAAAATTATAAACGAAATCATACGTTTATTGCAACTACAACAAGCAGCGGAATGAGACAACTTTAAGCACTGATAATGACACTTGTTTATTTTTGACAGCTATGTTTCTTTTTATGCAATGGACATTAAAAAGGTATCCAAACACGATCCACTTAAAGTGAACTTGTTCTTTTATATAATTTTTGGGCATTATAGGTTAGGATGGAAATTTCCACCATTATGCAAAGAAGGGTTAATTGTATTTAAATTGACCTATATTATAGGATTTGGTTATTTATCTTTTATAAACAATAAATTAGCGATAAACTTACCCAGAAGTTTCCAATATTTTCTCCTTCTCCATTCCTTTTAAAAGAACCATAAACCATGCCAGCATATATGACATACATCTCTATAACTGCACATAAAACACTTACAGATTGTAGAGTCATTAAAATATGAAAAAAAGTTTTGAAAGATTGTTCATAAGTTTTAATACTTTTCCACAGTTTTCATTTTTGTTTTCATAATTTTAAATTCAAAAATACAAATTGTAATGGCACACATTTTTAACTCCATACAATGCTGCATTGTACCAAACTTCTAAGTGTTTGACTAAACGCTGTTTAGCGTCATAGAGTAAAACTAAACGAATATGAATGTGTATATTATAAAGCAATTTTACCGCTTTCTATGTCATCTTAATATAATTTGTTTTAAAATTTTAATGTGGTTGTTGTGGTTGATACTTTTCTATAATGCTTCTTATTTTAGACGTGAAATTTATTAGTAATCAAGTACAATAATATTTTTTTTAAAAAAAATATTAAAATGATTATCTCCATCCAGAATCAAGTAAGACCGAGGAAGAATTTAAAAATAATAAGTCCTTAATATTGATTATTTTGGCTCTTTTTTGTAGACCTTTTTATATTCTCAAGAATTAAATAATATAATTATATTCATAAAATTTAAAATTAAACTTATAAACCAAAAATACTTTTTTATTTACCCCTGGAATTCTATAATCCTTTAAATTTTATTAACTTATAACAAGTCCAATCGGATTCCGTTGGGAATCTTGATCAAACTCATTACTTCTTGTAAATTAAATAGGTTTTTAATTTTACTAAAACAACGGTCCAAATTCTTACCCTAGAATGAAAGTTTTGTTCTCAAAGGTAAATTTTCTGTTTATCTAAATTAATAGTTATCAATTTCATTTTCTGTGATTGTGACTAGTTTAATTTTATCTGATATAGAAAAAGATACTTCTATAGCATTTATGGCCTAAACATGCACTTGTTAGTTTAGAGTATATCAAAATATGCTATATCTTTATACAAAATGAAGTTGTAGATCTAGTTTTAAAAATAATTTTCAACTTATAATATATTTTATGTCACAATATACTTATAATAAAGTCACAATAGTTGCATTCTCTTTACAAACTCAGTGAAGCGATGAATGATTAGAATATGGCTAATAGTTTTCCACAAAATTGCACACAATATCCTATTCTTTTCTGTTAATTTAAATGCCAGTTTTTCTTCTTAACTAGTTAATTGTATTATTGTTTAAATTAACGCAAAATTTTCTTAATTTTTTATTAGAATTAAAATGTTATCTTTATCTATAAAATATACCATAAATATATAAACATTCATATGTGCGTGCGTGTATGTTCAGTAGTGACAATAGAATTACCTAATTGTTATCAACAAAGTTGTTCAGCTGAAATTCCGAGTTTCAGAATCTTATAAATCAATATCGGAAAAGCAAATATTTAAAAAGTTAAGAAGATTGGAATGCGACTCAATACTTTGCGGTTCTTTTTCCTTTCTAAAACAGTCGCTGCAGGAAAGAAATCTAAAAAATTATTTCGCCTTCCTATTTGCGGCACGTTTTGCAGTTGCATCAACGAGTTGATGAAAAGATAAAAAAAATTGTCAGATCCATTATCACTTGAAGTTAAGGCATTTCAAAATATCCAGGTTGAAGGCACTTTTTTTAAAATGTCGGTGAATCTAAGAGACGCTTTTAAAAGCTCGAGACCGGATTATTTACAGCTTTGTGCATTATCTGTGGCAGGGAAGCGGGCAAAGGTGTGAAAAAGGCTTGTAAGGACAACGGAGAGCCTCTTATCGCCGCAGCAAGAGTTACGGCAGCTTTGCGAAATATAAATCAGGGAAGGCAGCGAGAAAGTGTTGCGGTTCAGAATGACGCAATGCCTTGTCTATCACACAGAGATTGTCAGCGTAGACGGGAATCACAACAATAGCGTCGGAATATAGACATTCAGAATATCAATGAAAGATGAAAAAAAGTTTACAGTGTTACAGAAAACTCTTTAACCACTGGGAAGCGGTTAAATTCTTACAAATGTTTTTGAAAAAAATTGCAAAAAGTCAACACATTTTTTTTATTTTATTATTAAATACAAGGAAACGAAACAAAACAAAATATGTAGGTTTTAAGTTGAATTTTTAATTTTTTACAGGTGTAAAAGCATGTAGTTTTAATATTAGTGTACTATCCCGAGTATCTCGGCCAATTGAGGAAAAAGTTAAATATTAATCTGTGTATGATAATTTTTTAAACAAGGGACAACACAAAGTGATACCTGACATTCCGTACAATGGTATCTGGTCTCTTTTCTTACGGCATCATCGCCATTATTTCATATTTTGTAATGCAATTATCCTCCTTTGTACATTACTGATCCACAAGCCGTATTATACTAATCTATAGAGAAACACGTGACCAATCCAGCCAAAAGAACCGCGAAATCGATGAAACGGCAATCTGCCAGTTAAAGCTGAATATTTCAGATCATTTCTTCCAAGCCGAGTAAAAACGTGATAAAACAAATCATACTGACAAATTCTGCTTCACCCGAGTTTTCTCGGGATAATAATTAACTGCAATATATACGTACTCGAGATAACTCGGGATAATCAGGCAAGCGGTTTTAATAAAAAAAATTATCCTCTTTTCCTAGACAAGGTGTTGCTAAACTAAATTTTAATTCATAAAAAAATTAAAAGCTAACATTTTTTTTTTTTTTTTTTTTGCTATCATCAACAGAAACATATTTTACGTGCCAAATATTCCTAACAAATAATGAGTTATGCAAGTATATATGCATACAGAGTAAGATGAATGCTTCCTCTACTAAATCGCTTAACTCCGTATAACAAGAAGTTGGAAAAAAATTATAGAAATTGTTTTCTAAGATGAATGTTTCTTATATCAATTACATATCTTTTTTTTGAGGTCTTAATTCTTGTGATAATAGTGTATAAGTGAAATTTATTGTGAATACATATAGTTATATATTATTCACATTTTTTTAAATTAAAATTCTTTGAAATTCAATATTGGAACTAACTGATTGGGCAAGTGAAACATATAGACATGCTGCTGCATATTACGCATAAATGTGACGGTCTGTTTATTTGAAGTATATATATATATATATGTATATATATATATAAATCATTTATATTATTATTTAATTCTATAGATATCAACTAATTTTATATAAATTTGCATATTTAAATTTATGGAACTAGAATCATGTAAAGTTGAAATTAATTATCTAACTGTGGTTGGTATTTTTCATTATCTTAATTGTCTTCTAACCGATTTCTTCTCAATCATTATATAAGAAAAAATTGAAAATTTTATTTTTCAGAGATTATTAACATAGCTGAAGAATCAACGAGATGATATTACTACAAAATGCACGATTTTGTAAGCATTCGATAACTTTAATTACATTTGTGAATCGACAATTCTCCGAATTCAAAATACATTCATACATTATGGAAACTGATTCAAATCAGCGAGACATTCTTTAGTTGATGTTTTCTTGGAATATTAGAATTCACAAAGTAGTCATGTATTTAAAGCTTAGTAATATTTTTATAAGATTAGTTACAGTACCTGTTACATTTAAAATATAACACGAATTCATGAGGCTTCATGTGGACACAAGCTATTTAGCGGAAACAATAAATATCTTGGCCTCCAAGTTCACCTGATCTTTCTACGTTTCATGCGGCATCAAATTCAAAATCAGAAATAGAAATAAACATTCAATGGCAATTTCATTTTTAGTATCTTGTTCAAATATTACATAACGAAATTATGTTTCTAAAATAATATAACACAGAAACGAGAGCTGTGAGATCATCAAGAAAGGTTAAATTGCGTAATGTGCAAAAGAGATAAAATAGCGAACGAGATTGGAAGTTATATTGGAACTCATTAACTGTGTATGATTGATTAAAAGAAGATTTTTAATCAATTCTGAGAACGTCCATAACTCAAAAATGTAGATTTCTAAGCTACGGCTCGGTTAAGTAAATTAAAGTGCTGTGACGAATTATTTTTGCGTTGTTAAGGTCATTATGTCGGTTGATTATTCTTTTCCCTTTTTTGAAATTTTTAGCTCTAGTCTCATAACTCGCTGGACTCAATGTAAACAAACCATCTTGTCTCTTTTACAGTTCACAATGGGAAATAAATACACTACTAGCTATTAAAATTGCTACACCAAGAAGGCGACATGCTACAGACGTGAAATTTATACGAAAGGAAGAAGGTGCTGTGATATGCAAATGATTAGCTTTTCAGCACATTCAGACAAAGCAGGCACCAGTAGCGACACCTACATTGTGTTTGAATGAGGAAATTGTTCAGCCGGTTCCTCATACACAAATTGCATTTGAACGTTGTTGCCTGGTGAAAAGTTGTTGTGATGCCTCGGGTAAGAAGGAGAAAAGCGTACTCGCACGTTTCTGTCTTTGATAAAGGTCGAATTGTAGCGTACCGGGATTGCGGTTTATCTTATCGCAGTATTGCTGCTCACGTCGGTCGAGATTCAATGACTGTTAGCAGAATATGGAATCGATGGGTTCAGGACGGTAATACGGAACGCCATGCGGGATCTCAACGGCCACCTGTCACTAGCAGCCGAGAAGACAGGCATATTATCCGCATGGCCATAATGGATCGTGCAACCACGTCACGAGCCGTGAGTCAAGAAACGGGGTCGTTTGGAAGACAACAAGTGTCTGCATGAACAGTTCGACGACGTTTGCAGCAGCATGGACTGTTAGCTTTGAGACCCATGGCTGCGGCTTCCCTTGACGCTGCGTCATAGACAAGAGCGCCTTCAATGGTGTGATCAACGACGAACCTGGGTGCACGAATGGCGAGACGTCATCTTTTCAGATGAATCCAGGTTCTGTGTACAGCATCATGATGGTCGCATCCGTGTTTGGCGGCATCGTGGTGAACGCACACTGGCAGCTTGCATTCGTCATCGTCATACTAGCCCATTGCCTGGCGCGATGGTATGGGGTGCCATATGGGGTACCCTTTATTCGAGCCCTGCGAAACCCTACGTTTCAACAGGATAATGCCCGACCGCATATTGCAGGCATTGTACGGACCTTCCTTGATACGGAACTTGTTCGGCTGTTGCCCTGGCCAGCACGTTCTCCAGATCTTTCACCAATAGAAAACGTCTGGTCAATGGTTGCCGAGTGACTGGCTCGTCACCAAACGCTAGTCACTACGATGTTGTGTTGAAGCTGCATGGGCATCTGTACTTGTACATGCAATTCAATTTCTGTTTGACTCAATGCCTAGGCGTATAACTGTTGTTATTACTGCCAGAGGTGGTTGTTCTGGGTACTGATTTCTCAGGATCTATCCAGCCAAATGTTTTGAAAATTTAATCACTTGTTATTTCTAGTATAATATATTTGTCCAATAAATATCATTTTGTTATCTGCATTTCTTCCTGGTGTAGCAATTTTAATGGCCAGTAGTGTAGAATAAAAATTATTTCATTTTTTCCTACACAAAACTACTTTGGAAACAGCTTGGTTGATTTTTCAGTGATTTTTTTTCCTTACATGCAAGGGTTTATCAGATAGAGCCCCCATAGTTTAAGGAGAATGATGCAGATCCAGTACATGCATTTTGACACAGGTATGAATGAAATCGAAAAGGGTTAAATCGATAACCAATCAGCTTCCAGACCAGCGAAACACTTTAGGGGATTATCTCAAAGAGGAAACCTTTGACTTTCTGTTATTCTAAATATATTGGCTAATAATGATTCTCATTGCACATTCAATGGTTATTATAGCTTAAGTACATATCACATGAAATGCGTCCAACACTTTAAAAACCACTTAAAATATGGAAAATTCACTCAAGTTCTGGGTTTGAGAAAAAATTTGAAGCTTTGATTATTGAAGTGGGGTGTAACGTAGCAGGGGCCTCTTCGTGGCCTGGTGAGCACTCAATCTACAACAACTTTGCTGACTTCTCGAGCCTTTTTATGGTGACTTCAAAGAATTATTTACAGTTCCCCCTCCCCAAGAGAGACAACGGTGATTTATTTAGATACCTGACTGGACACAACTATTCGCAAGACCACTTCTACAGAACTGAAGTGAAGGTTTCCAAAAAATATGTTTTATGTGGCTCTAATATGACTATGATTTTTAAGCATTTGAATATACCTGTATTGTACTTTCTCAGTATGAGGTCTTTGTTAGAAAGTATTGCAGAGCTCGAGAATTAATGGTGTAAGTGTAATACAGTTAATGTTTGGCATCTATAAAATATAGAATAATATTAAGTTGGCGAATAAGAAAACCGATATTTTTACTTGAACTTCAGGGCTTTATTTTACATGTTTCGGATTCGCTTTGCGTAAATAGTTTAAAACTGTTTTAGGATTGACCTTTTGTTGCAGGCAATGTTACGACTTATAAATTGTCGGTCAACTTCGATCATTTCTATGATTATATCGACATTTTTTACAACGGACTTACGTGTGTGAGGTGATTCATTAACAGCAAAAATTTTTCTGAACGGAATTTATGAGATTTAAGTTTTATGTAATTGGCTGTTACAGTATCGGGACGATGAATATAATTCATAATTTCAGCCCCCTGCCTTACATTTTCTTCTTTATCAAAGAAAAGTGTAAAATGTACTGAATTTTCTTTTTGATGATTTCTTATTTTAACTCCCTCTAACTCACAACTGAATGGACCAAGCAAGAGAATTTTTTACTGCGAAATGTCATCTTTCCCAATGAGCATAATTCTTTGATTAATCTTTATGAGATATCGATCGAAACACAGCCATCTACCAAAAAATATAATGGATTTATTTTTAATCAACCTTATACAAAAGTTATTAAAATCCATGAATGTATTTCCAATAAATGTTTATTTGTACATGACATGTTGAATGATCAAGTATAAAAATAATTATCTCAATCTCTTAAAATTGTTTTTATTTTCAAAAAATTTCGTTGAGGAATTTCAAAACAATTTTGATAGATATTCAACTTGCCAAAATAAAGATTTTAAGTATACTTAGTCCCGGGTTTGGATCCAGACACTATTGAACAACGAAGAAAAGATTTTGCGTTTCTCCTTTCCTCATATTCGAAGAATGCTAATTTTTCTTGTGATAGCCAATGAATTCAGCCTATTCCCAATGGAAATTTCTTTCTTTAAGCACTACCAAAAACGCAAATAGTGCTCAGATGCCTTATCATGGCCTTTAGATACCTGCTCCCTGTTGCCATTATAAAGAAAATGAAGTCCAATGGCAGGACATAGTTTCTAGAATGGTAAATTTGAAAGCAGGTATCATGTTCTTCAACATGTATATAGGACATCTATAGGGTGGGTGATAGGGAGTTTTCCCTACTTTCTAATAAGGAATTCATCCTTTTCTCTATGAAAAGTAGGGGTAAATTGGTCGCATCGTATGTTACAGTAATCCAATTAAAGTTATTATGTGACTTTTGTGTCAAATTAAATTGTCTACATTTGAACCGATTCCTTACCGATTTAGAGTTAGTATATATTTATAAAGTTTTTGGGTTTAATTTGATTAAAATTTGAATTTTATTCAAAATACCGTAAATCAATTTTTTATTCTCCGTGAAAATGTTTGTTCTTTGGTACGAACATATAATCATTCGAATATCTCTTCTTTGGAAAAATATATGTAGATGTTATTCAAATGTCTTTGAAAAGGATCAAGCTACTCAATGCCCAATAATATAAGTCTTAATGATACAAGCAATATAATACAAGTCTTAATAATAAAACCAATATAATACAAGTCTTAATAAAATTCAATAAATTCATAGAACTTCATATCAAATTCTTTGATTGAAACTTCTCCCTAGAATTTTGTCTCATAAGAGGATTCTATTTACTATAAGTTGGATATCGGAAAAAATTATCGAACAATGAATAGACTTATAGAAATGATAATGATAGCTTTTGTGGTCTACTAAAACATATAGCTCTTTACAATAATTTTACAATGCATTTAATAGTTTATTTTAAATTTTTAATGCTAACTGTTAATATGAAAATTATTGTTTTTAAATATATATAAGAGATAATTCTGCTATATTTGAAATGATTTTCTTAAGTTATTTAGAAATCAGATGTGTCTTGTGATAAAGAGTTTTCAACTTCCCCTTGATTGTTGATACTGCATGTTTTCTAAAAACGATACCACATTGTCATCAATGACAAAAGAAATTATAAAAATAAATTTAAAAGATTTTATGTTTAATAAATTATTTTATTGATAATTTTATGCATAAAAAAAACTCGTTTAACACAGCTTTATTTTCCAGGAGGCTTCTAAGTTTTTTTAAGGGTCACACAAAATGAACAATTTTCCAAGTCAAGATTCAGACGTCTTCAATTGTTCTAGAGAGTGATACAGATTGGGAGAAACGTAATCCATTTTCACACAATGACACCGTGTCACGAAGTGGGTCGCGTGAAAGCGAAGGTGAAACAATGATGCGACACTGTTGCCAGTGGGGAACGTGCCCCATTAACATTGGAATTGTTTCAGCGCCTCCCCAGACCGGAGCAAAACCGTTTCTGATACGGAACAAAAGACGAGAACGATCATTAGATGTAAAAGTCGTAACATTAGGAGTATTTTTTTTAAATATTAAAACATGTAATAGAACACAGCTTCACTTTTTCTTTTAATTATGCTCCGTGAGTTTTTTCTTACAATAAACTTCTACAAAACATATCTTACATATGTATGATCTTTCTAAAAGAGAAAAAAATTGATAAGGGAAGAAAAGTTGATAAGGGGCTTAAAAAATCTTACCTAAAGAAATTAATATGAGTAATGTATTATAAGAGATTAACCCTTCTTTGCATGATTTTTTCTTCATTGGTGAAATAAATCAAGTTGATATAATTCATGTTCAAAATTAAAGGAAAAATGGTTTAAAAAAATCTTAGTATATATTTATAGTATAAATTTAGCAAAAAACAATATGCTAAAAATTTCCATCATCATCCAAAGTTAAATCATTAGCTTAGTACTAAGTAGAAATAAAAGAGGAAAATAACAGAAACACGTGTTACAAACCTTTCTTCCACTCATTTTCAATTTTTTAGCAATAGAAACTCTAATATAATAAAACAAAATTATAAACGAAATCCTACGTTTATTGCAAGTACAACAAACAGCGGAATGAGACAACTTTAAGCTCGTTTCACTGATAATGACACTTGTTTATTTTTGACAGCTATGTTTCTTTTTATGCAATGGACATTAAAAAGGTATCCAAACATGATCAACTTAAAGTGAACTTGTTCTTTTATATAATTTTTGGGCATTATAGGTTATGATGGAAATTTCCACCATTATGCAAAGAAGGGTTAAAAAATGAATAAATATAGTTGATATGTTAGTTCATGAATGGAAAATTTTTAACATCCTCTTAAACTTATGCACTTAGGAAATAAGACTTCGATTGTATTTCGTTCTGCTCAAATTCCCTTTCCTGAAGATCCCTCGAACCATGTTGATGCACTCTCTACATATTCAACCTTAAACCTGGAGGATTGGGAAGGGATGCTTGGAATTAATTTCAAACTACAGATATTAGTTTAACTAGTTTACATGTATAAGAAACCATTTTTATTGGTTGGTTGTTCAGTTGCTTGGCCGATAGTCAAATGTATTTAATTGAAAATTTATTTCACGAATTTCCGTCTCGTCTCCAATTTCGGAAATAAATAAAAAAAAAAAAAAAGGAAATGGACTTGAAAGAGAAAAATTCCAGAAATAAAACTGGATAATATCAGAAGAGTGGTATTAACGATAGTTGCTCAACATACCAATTCAAATTGCGACCAAGAAGAAGTTCACCGGTCTTATAAATAGCAGAAGCTAAATAAAAAGTTACGGGACTTTGAAATGAATCAAATGAATTCGAATGAATACAAAAGTGCTTAAAATTAACGTAACAATTTATTAGGGTCAAGATAACTTATAATTTCCACTATTAAGAAACATCCAGTAAGTAAATTTAACATTCTATCAACTTTTATATTACATCAAAGCGTTGCCCTTCAACACCAGAATAAAATTCATGACAGATGTGAATGTTTGTTTTGACTAGGAATCCATTTTAAGAAGTGTGTACTGATCAGTGCGACCATATATGCTGAAAGGGATCTTGAAGCCATTAACTTTAGGATGCGTAACACGTGGGGCAGATACAATTTATATTTTACTCTTTTATATTACACGCAACTTTGAAGAATGTGATGTTTGTTATCTTCTTGTATCTGAATTCTCACTAAGCTTTACTTTGGTAGATTAACTTTAACCTCAGAATATTATCACTTTTATGAAATGGATATTATACATGTCGATAATGATTAACAAAAATCAGAAAATATGACTTTGAATAAGAATTAAACAGTAAAGCAGATGCTTAGTATATTCATTTAGCTTAACCCTTCTTTGCATGATTTTTTCTTTATTGGTGAAATTAATCAAGTTGATTTAATTCATGTTCAAAATTAAAGGAAAATGGTTAAAAAAATCTTAGTATATATTTATAGTATAAATTTAGCAAAAAACAATATGCTAAAAATTTCCATCATCATCCAAAGTCAGATCATTAGCTTAGTACTCAATAGAAATAAAAGAGGAAAATAACAGAAACACGTGTTACAAACCTTTCTTCCACTCATTTTCAATTTTTTAGCAATAGAAACTCTAATATAATAAAACAAAATTGTAAACGAAATCATACGTTTATTGCAACTACAACAAACAGCGGAATGAGACAACTTTAAGCTCGCTTCACTGATAATGACACTTGTTTATTTTTGACAGCTATGTTTCTTTTTATGCAATGGACATTAAAAAGATATCCAAACACAATCCACTTAAAGTGAACTTGTTCTTTTATATAATTTTTGGGCATTATAGGTTATGATGGAAATTTCCACCATTATGCAAAGAAGGGTTAACTTATTTAAACTATTCATACAATTGCTTAACTTACTTATTTAGTATGCCTTAGCTTAACGTACTTGCCATTTCAAGTAACGATAAAAATGCTTATCTTTAACTATTGTTAAAGATGGTTTTTTACCATCCATTTGCAGATTAAAATTGTTTCACCTAGAAATAACAGAATCGTATTTATTGTGTCCGCACAATATTAAAAAAATATCTTTAAAGTTTCTGAAAATTTGGTGATGCAGAATCTGAGAAATCGGTACCTAAAGCTCCATTGCTGGATACAGTTGCATCCGTGAATGCGGGGTCAGCCCACTCAGAAGCATGCCACATGCGAATGACAAGCATTTTCTGTTGCTGATTTTCAAAAATGTTCTGCAATAAAGAACATCAAAATGTGATCTTACTATGTCGCTCTGAAAAGAAGCTTCCGATGCCTTGAGCATAAAAAACTCTTCGAGAATACATAATTAGAATAGATTGCATCTTCACCAAATTCAATGAATTTTATAATTTAGAACATAAGTTTCGAGGATAAAAATGATCCTATTTTTCAGTGGTATTACATAATGTTTTCAAAAAAACTTATTATACTAGAACGATTTAAAAGTGCTGCTTGCTATTATTTGTATCGTTGCTGAGAAATTATAATAGGCAAAGGCGATAAAGGCTATTTGCTGACTTGCTTGACTTCTGAAGAATTCTTCCACTTGAGAAATAATTTTATTATTTGAAAATATATAAATGCGGTAATTTTTCTTTAAAATATTAATGGGAAAATAAAAATAAAATATATTAATATTTCTGCAAAATTTTGATCTCTTTATAATTAATTATTTATTAAATAGCTTTGTCAGTTATTACTTTTAATTAATAAAGTAAATCATGCATATGATTAACTACTAATAAATACATATCATTATGCTATGTATTTATTAGTAGTTAACCATTTGCATGATTTACTTAATTAATTATATGCATGATTAACTTAATCGTATGCATGATTTACTTAATTGACTACTAATAAATATATATCATTATGTATTTACTAATAAATAAATTTCATTTATTTGGTCACCTGCATTTTATTTCATAGGAATTTTAAGAAAGACAATCAAATAAATATTTACACACAAAGAATATCCCTATATAGATTAAAGCACCCCCGGAATTTCTTTTAGTGGTGTCTAAATATTCCCACCACCAAATATTCCTGAAAAATCACAAATAATACGAATTATTTTAACTTAAATTGGGATTAATTCCAAAACATCTGCAAAGAATAAAATATCCAAAAAAAAAAACAATGCATTTCCTATGAATGATACTACTTATTATCGATGATAACACTTTTATAATATGTTGTTATTGTCTAAAGTAAAAATAAATATTTTGAAATAATATCATTAAGCCAAAGGAGGCATCTGAAATAATGTATAAAATTCCCCGCAGCTGGAGTGGGAACTGCTAAAATCAAACGTCAGCAAGTTCAAAGGGCTGTCTGTGGATGTGGGTTTATTGGGAACCGAGGATGACTTCATCGAGCTAGGCCATTCCAATAAATAATCAAATTAATGAAATTCGCGGTTTTCTATTTCTCTCACTGAAAATAGGAATGATTTCTCACACTCGCTGTATTACATCAGAATTGATCTTTGATGACAGGCACGTAATTAATGATATATCTGATGAAATACATTGGAAACGGTTAAAGAGAATCAACAGCTTGGAATAAAATAAGTGTCTGGATTGTGGCACATATTTTTTTTTTTGTTTTTTCATAGCTTCAGGCAATCCATTCGAAATTTAATTCGTTATACGTGATTGCAATTAAGAATAAGGGATCATACTTTAAATATACCTTTAAAAAACAAGAAACATTTTAAGAAATTATTTTGCCATTTGAATCGCATATTTTTCGTGTCAGTACATCATTATTTCCTTCTTATTTTATTCATTTTTCAATAAAACCAACGTAATCTTTTGGGCATATAAAAGAAAACTTCACTATTATTTCCATTGGAGTAAATAGTTGAAATCTAATATTTAAATCTCTTTTAGTGAATTTACACTTAAGACAATATATCTAGAAACTTCCTAAATTTAAATTTGTTGTTATTTATATTTCTCATGCTTAAAACACATGATTAAAAATTATTTAAAACTTATTTCCTTTACATATTTAAAACTTTTCGCCTTTATGTAACTATATTCAAACTTCTCTTTCTTTTTTACATCTTCTTTTCTTATTGAATAAATATTTATAAAATGTGCCTTTTTTGAGGACCAATTTCGTTTAATAATTTCTCAGTAATACATTTTTCGCAATTACACATTGACTTTGTTTTGCTTAATTATCTACCTGTATTGCACTACATTAAATTATTTAAATTATACATAATTTTTTTACTTGTCAATTAATTATACATCAATTGTTTACTTCATTCTACTTTTTCTTCTTCTTTCATTGATATGATACCCGAGTATATCCCAGGACCTTCTTACACACACAAGAACTCGCTTTAAATCCATTGACTTATTAGCAATGGCTTACAATTTATTTATCTTCAACATTTAAAAATCATTAGTAATCAGTCTGTCCATCTCACTTTGGGTCTGTCCCTTGCTATGGTTTCTATTACTTTGAATATTCTACAAGTCAAGGCAGAGTGAGGCATTCCAGATATGACAAGCAAATTTCATTTGTTAGATTTTCCCAATCTTTGCAATGTCAACTCGTTTGTATAAATGATACAGTATACCTTCATAGACATAGATATTAACTGCGCCAACTTAAAATCATTAGTAATCAATCTGTCCTGTAGTTGATTTGCTCGGTAAGTTCTACTTAATATGAGATGTACTTTTAGATTTCTTTTTAGCTAATCTACATAAGTTGTCTCTTTTCTCACCCTTCTTAAGTCGTCTTTCTCTTATTTGCTGTTGAAATGCAAGCAAGAAGTAATTGCTCAGAAGCCACTACTAAAATATTTTTATTTTTAACTTTTTTTGACAAAATCCAGTTCTTGTATAAAGTTATAGATTTTGTCTGACAATTCAAAAAAAAAAAAAGTTTGTAGATTTGCATTCTAGTTGTCATTTCAGAAGAGTTTCACTTAAGCGTCATCAAGATTAATTGTAATCTAATAAACCAAAACATAATATTTTCATAACAACGTGTTTAACCCTTCTTTGCATAATGGTGGAAATTTCCATCATAACCTATAATGCCCAAAAATTATATAAAAGAACAAGTTCACTTTAAGTGGATCGTGTTTGGATACCTTTTTAGTGTCCATTGCATAAAAAGAAACATAGCTGTCAAAAATAAACAAGTGTCATTATCAGTGCTTAAAGTTGTCTCATTCCGCTGTTTGTTGTAGTTGCAATAAACGTATGATTTCGTTTATAATTTTGTTTTATTATATTAGAGTTTCTATTGCTAAAAAATTGAAAATGAGTGGAAGAAAGGTTTGTAACACGTGTTTCTGTTATTTCCCTCTTTTATTTCTATTGAGTACTAAGCTAATGATCTAACTTTGGATGATGATGGAAATTTTTAGCATATTGTTTTTTGCTAAATTTATACTATAAATATATACTAAGATTTTTTTAACCATTTTTCCTTTAATTTTGAACATGAATTATATCAACTTGATTTATTTCACCAATAAAGAAAAAATCATGCAAAGAAGGGTTAAATCGTTGAGAAAAATTTCCGATTTTTAAAATTGTTATACTTTAACATTTTGAAAGTAAGATTTTCCATTTTAAAGCTCGATGTTTTGGAAAAGCAAACAACTTTCTTTAAATGAAAACAAAATGGTGGTATCAAATATAACAGAAACCGTTAACGTAAAGTACTGCTCCGATTATATGCTTTTCTTATACATTTTCTGTACGTCAGCTCAAAAACGCTTAAAGAGGTTCAATTGCCATTGAATTAAATAATATAATAATAAATTATAGTTACTAATGTAACTAAAGTATGGAAAAAGATTTGAAAAAATTGCATCTTTTTCCACAGTAATAATAGTGTGAATAAATTAAAAAATTAAAGAATAAGTGATTATCACACATATTTTAAATAACTTCAAGGCAACAAAAGAAATATAATTCCCATTTTTTAAATCAAAATCTGCTCTCACAGGGAAATTCTTCTTATAAACACCTTCAAATTCATAGAAAAAGAATCATTAATTTTATCTGTTCGTCCTTCATCACTTTAAGCAATCCTTGAAGTATTTTTGGTCATCCCTTTTGTGTTTTCCATCCAAAAGGGAAAATATAAACTTTCTAACATTTCTTTTGCAAAATTTTAAATACTTATTTTCAATAAGTTTTATATTTTCAATAAGTAAATTATTGAAAATATAAACAATTTAGTACAGTATGGTTTATATTTTCAATAAATTTACTTAATTCAATAAATTTTAAAATTTAAGAAATTCTTATTTTTTAAAAATATATATCTTATTTTTTAAGAATTTCTTATAAAATTGAGTTTTGTATTTTTATTCTTTTTAAAAGTTGTCTCACACAGATTGAAAATTACGTTTTAGTTATTAGAAAATTTCATTTTGGAAAAGGAAATGTAAATAGGAGGTTGCTTTTTTAATGAGATTATTTTCAGAGAAATGAGAACTCGAATTCAGATCAGATGGACAAGAATAGCCAATCAACAATAAAAGAATAGGAAGAGAAGTAATGTGCACGAGAACTCTTAGGGAAAATGAAAAGGTTTCTTTTGGTTAAAATGTAAATTAATGTAAGCATTTAAACATTTAATGCTTTTTAGTATAGCTTAAAGAAATTCATGAAAAATGCTGTTGCTACTTCAGCATACTTCCTTGTACCTTGCCCAGAAGTAGTCTCCACCAGTTAGGAAGGAAGTCCTCATAATTTAAAAGCAAGGATCAAACAGATGACATCACAATACTTGACCC
>JAPDSC010140120.1:375277-387150 GCA_026290005.1 Latrodectus geometricus
TATAAAATATATATATATACATATATATATATATATATATATATATATTAGAAATTTCATAGCCGCCCAACCTGTCTAGTGGTTAGCGTACCTGACTACAGATGGGTGGGACCTGGGTTCGAATCCTGGCCATGGATGTACTTTCTCTCTCTCTTTCTTGTCTTTGTCCTTTCTTTGTGTGTGAATGATTGCCTACCCTATAAACGGGTTCCTATGGCAAGTGTGTACTGAGGAAGTCGGTCTCCACACCAAGTATGGTTCAGTTGGAAAAGTGGAACAGCGCACCCAATATTGCCAGCCTGGCTGGCACACGACAACAACAACAACAACAGAAATTTCATAGTTTGGTTTGCTTTTTTCTGTCACTCAATGGTCATTTTGTGGACACGAGATTTAATTAGACAAAGAACTACAGTTCTAAGAAATTACACAGAAAGCAATATTAACGTTTCACAAAGGATAAAACCTGGAAAATTCTTGCCCACTTATCATGCAGACGTACATGTAATAAATAAATATGCAATACTTCTCCATTGTTCTATATTAATAGTTGTCAATAAAATGAATTGCATCGGACTGAATGAATTACATTGCAGATTTTGACTGAATAATCGATGGCCATTTAATGGTCTACGCTAACCAAAACCATTAATAAAACCAAAACCATTGTAATAATTTATTTTCCTTTCGTCTAATTGCTTAAGAAATGTATGATTATAAATATTCATATTGGTCTACTGGTAGGATTGTTCTGTGCGCTGTAGAAGGTCACCAATTGGATACTAGCCACTGTTGAACAACAATCTGTGACGAATATCGCGTTTTTACACGTATGTTACTTTGGATATATAATGGGGAATTTTCCGGGTTTCATCTTTTGTGATCCATCATCACAAAAGATGTTTTTCCGGAAGTCAATAAGACTTGATTATTATCAAAACACAGCCTTCGATTTTTACGTTTTACCCTACGTCGTGTCAAATTTATATTCTTACTACATTTTTGTTTTACATTTGTACATAATTTAGATGATACTATTTCTAAATATGTACATCCTAAAGTGAAGAGCTCTTATTCGATAAAGGGCCAATTCATTCGTATGTATGCCATGAATGCTTCCCAAATATATCGTAAGTAAATACCAGTAAAATAAACACATCATTGGATAATAAGTTATCTTAAACTGTTATTCCACACAAGAGTAATCCATTTGCGCAAAACAGTGATCGAAAAACTAAAGCTCAAACTCAAACAACAAATAAATTGTAAGTTAGGAAACTAAGTGTGTGTAGACTACAGGGAAAAGTAGGATTTGTTTAACGGAAGATTTGAATCGGCCATGAAAAATATCGGTTTTCATGACTGATATAAAAATTATTCTCGAATAAATTGGGTGAAAGATTGCTCCCATTTATTGAGCTTCCCCCTATCATCATCCAATTACTTTTCACTGATGTCGGCTATTGGGTAAAAAATAACAGTTCCTATTGAGAGTGAAACCGATTCTCCTGGCAACAATGACAAATGCCTGCCGAACAATAGCAGATGACCCGACAGAACGTCCATCAAGCCTCCACCAATCGCCAGTTGACAGGCAGATCCGCCATATTTGATGGATCGCGAGTCCATAAAAATGAAAATCTCAATAAAGATTACGCGGCAACAAAATGTTATTAGGTGAACATAAAACCGCGGCTGCGTAGGTCTGCTATGGAATGAAGAACACAATGCAGTATGGGATACAATGCGCGTTCAGGATGCGCCGCGTTCCCAAGCAATAACCATTAGCGTTTTCAGCCTATTTCCCCACGGACAATTTCTCAAGACTCAATGAGAAAGCGATTTAAATTTAAAAGGAAAACTTCAAATGTTTTTTAAAGCTTCATTTTTTTTTTATTTTTGTTTTATGGCTGTCATACAATGTATCTCCTCATCAGCAGAGATACATATGTTTTTTTTATTCCATTTTTTTTTTTTTTTTTTTTTTTTTTTTTTTTTTGCACAACTAGGTAATTATTCTTAGTTTATCGCATTCCGTAATTCAATTGCTACCTGACTAGATTTTTTTCACTTCTTCATTTTCTCATTTTATTTCGGTATTTTTGCTGTTTCTCTTTAAGTGATTTTTAAATTTTTTAAGAGTTGCTTATATCGATAAGTGTTGCTCTATTTGGCATATTTATTTATATTGTTGAAAAATTTTGAATATAAAAATTAATATGTGTTCGTGTATCTTTATGTATGTATACCTACTTTCATTTATTTTTTTATTAATATTAACATCATTTTTCTCTCAATGTGTACAGTATTGAATTCAGTTAGAATCTGGTGTGTGTATTTCGAAACGCTTTTATGTCATCTTCGACTCTGACAAAAAAATGGTATTTTCTTTTTAATTTTTTCAACGTGAATACTGTTTATTTGCATTTATTTTGAATAAATAGCCATATTTAATTTTAAATAAATATGTCGCTTAATATATATTTATAATACGCGCAATATATGTATCATACTTATTTCTAGTTTATGTATTCCAATTTTTTTATAGTTTCTAAGCAAATTTGTAAGTAATGATAAGTAAATTTTTTAATTAATATGGCAAAAAGGCAACCACTTAAAATTAACCGCTTGTCTTTTTTGCCATATTAATTCAAACATTTCGATTAAAATTTTAATGTACGCTTACAAACCGCAAGAAAATTGGAATACTTAAATTAAAAATAAATATTATACACATTTTAAAAATAAATATTATTTCATACATATTAGTTTACAACGATTGATTAAGCAATATTTCTCTGAACTTTGCTATTATCCTTTACTTGATCAAAATAACTCCAGCATTCATTTCAATTAATGAAATTTTTTCAAGAGAAATTATCAATACACGCTTCACCTCTAAAAAGATAAGTATTTTATTAACTTGAATAAAATACGATAGTTTAACCTAGTTATAGTAAAAGAGATGAATATTTTACAATATATTCTAGCATCTCCGTTGAATGGTTGTACTCAGGGAGCGGGTGTCATTTTCATTTGCAACAATAAACATCATGTTAAATTCATGAAAGATAAATGATGTTTTATGCTTCAACAATAAACCATAGAAAAATTGGAGATTATGTTTCAATAGCATAATGTCTTCATCAATCTTGACGGTACCATCAAAATAATCAAAAATGAGTTTTTTTTTTTTTTTTTTTTTTTTTTTTCCGAACACTTTCTGTGTGGCGTACATGAAAAGAAAGAACGTTTCTATTGACCGGGGAAACTAAATTTTCAAAAAGCGCAGGTAACCCTTTCCCCTTTGGGAGCTCATTGAGATTCCGCAGGGAACTCTGCCGCAAACTGAGCAACACCCAAAATCACTCTTCTGCTCAATTTTGTTCGAAAAGGGATTTTGGAATAAACTTTTGGCAAATGAAAGCATTTTTTAGTGATAACTGCTTTGCACACCTATCCCAAAGCTGATTCCAAACAAAGGCAGTATCGTCTGCATTAAAAGGTGAAGTGGGTCGACGGGCAGGATGACCCCCTGACATCTGACCCCCCGGCAGGTCCTCTTCCGCTCAATCGAGCCCCCGAGGTACGCAATGTTTCATAATAAAACAAACGAATCCCATCCAGAGAATATTTTTTGGCCCTCAGAAGCTGTTGCGTGACAGATTTCTTTGAAGGATGCCAACGGCGGAAAAAGAAAAATCAAATATTTCGGAATATTTAATTTTATTTATTCAGTCATTGTATAATATGCGCTGTCTTCTTCAATGCGTTTTTATTTTATTCAGCTTTCTGCGTAATTATATTTTTTCTGTTGGTTCGAATGAAAGGAAAACCGGAAAGCTTGTATTTTTCAGCAATGCAATTATCTCTCATTGAAGCTTTCTCCATGTGAAAATATGAGCAGATGCACTAGAAAATGTGTCCTTCATGTCAAACACATCAATACCTACTTCTAGAATTTCCATGTCGCAACCTGACATTGAAATTAAAATGAATCATTAAAATATTACAAACGTTGTTGAGAATAATATAACATTTTTACGTCTTAATTAGTTTATTCTCTGATTCCTTTTCCGTTGTTGCTTCAATAAATAACCATCGATGATTTGTAAAAAAAAAAAAAATAAAAATAAAAAAAATCTGGAAAATTATGGATATTTTGTTCAAACAATATTTTTTTTTTCACTAGATTGATTTTTCTCAATAAGAAAACTTATTGACATTTATGTTGTATTTTTTTAAAATGATTTTTTGAAAATTATACATCAAATGTTTAGCATACTTTTTTAATATTAAGAAGCTTTATTTATAAAATTTAATGAGATTTTATGAATACATACCGTAATTTCTAAGAAAAGCGCCATTGTGCTTCTTGTTAAAAAATTAAATTTTCGTTATTGAGGCGTTTATATCGATGCGGCCACTTATGCAATTATAATGCGGAAGTTATTTTATTATAGATAGCAAAAGGATCAAAACTTTTTGAAATATTGGGATTCACAAAGAGGCTGGAATCTCATCCGTGCCGCAGAGCAAGTAGATGCATGTAAAGAGCTATCAAAGTTCAAGAATTTAATTCTGATTTAAGCCTCAATAATTTCTGTGACATACCCATATAAATTATTATTTTTATGGATCAAAAAAACATTTGTACATTTTCGTAAATTAGAGCTTATTTAAGAATGAAGTAAAAAAAAATAGAATAATGTGTTATTTCATATGTTCAAAGAAAATTCAAAATCCATTATAAACTTTTGAGTGATAAATGATTGAATAAAGGTAAATAAAATTGCTCGTGAAAATTTATTTCCATGTCCAATCTGGAAATAGTTGAATGTATCGAGATTTTATATATTCAAAGCCCACGCATCAAATTTCAGCTGAGTATTGAAGCTCAGCAGATTGACTTTCACAGACGTACTCAACGAAGTTCAACATCAGCCACTGCTCAACAGTGAGAGATGCACAGGGCTCTGAGGAAAAAAGCACCAATAGATAGATATTCCAGGTTTATTCCGGCCTTTATGAAAAAACTACCGTGAAGGTGAGAGTAGTCGGTGCCCTTTCAGTTGCATATGGCTGCTCTCTGTGCCGTGTCAAGGCTCTAAAATGTAGATCCTTAATGGCATTGATTTTTGAGAAGGGGTGATGGGAGTGGTAGGTCACCGGTTCGATTCCAGTCTCGGTAGCACGGTGCATTTCGCATCCATGTTTCGGTATGTCTGCAATGAATAGAAGACAAAAACGCACATCTTACAGCTGCCAGCTATGTTTTAAGTAGATATACTAAATCAAAAAATGTCGTATTCAATTAAAGAAAAAAGTTTTACTCTTTTTAGAAAATTAAAATTTAAATATCCTTTTCACCTATTCACAATTCTCTGTCGTTTAAACGATTTGATAATTATTTTGAAATTTTTTTTCAAAATTGTGGAGTTATTAATAAATATATAAGTAAGTAATGAGTGATTTATAAAAAAGCGTTGTGAATAATAGTCTTACATAATCATTGAGGAGTCGCGGAAGAGATAAATCATTGCAACTGCTTTTAAGACGAAGATTGGTTACAAATGATATGAACCCACTCACTTCCTAGGCTGTGATAGATTCCAATTGATTGGAAGCCTTTCACCTGACGGCCTCCCTCCCCTCATCTTCGGCAACAAATGTATCTTGACCATCGGTCACCCACCGGAAGCCAGACGCGCTCTTATTTGTTTATCTTCTCATTTCAGATAAAAAAAAATAATAACCCAGAGATATAAGGAGGGGGTGGTGTTCAGGGGGAAAGATCCAATTCATTGTTATCGTTTTCACGGTCCGCGTGTCTCGGAAGATCGCCCGCGCAGATGACCCAGATGAGGATGCAACTGGATAAAAAATGCAGACATCGCCTGTGTTTTTTGATAAAGAACGTACACCGTGGCCGGAAAGGCATGATTAGTCGACGAAGAATAGCGCTCAGAAAAAAATGAATTAATCGAAATGATGAAGCAAACAAAAGCTTAGAAGGAGCTCTTAATGACAAGCGAAAAAAGTTGAATGGAGCAGCCATTTGAAGCCAAAGCGAAGATGAAACGCGCCGAATGGGAATTAAAAATGAAAAGGCACGTTCTGGGTCCATAGAAAAAAGGCGAGAAAAAAAATCCATCAAAGAAATGCACTCCTATCCGTAAAGAAACAATTAGTTAATTTTTCTCAAAACTAATCAGTGCAAGAAAATTTTGAATTGGTTGTTTTACATTCAGCTATTTACAAAATTAAATAAAAGCTACAATAATTGCCTTTAAAAACTTTCCTATTCATAAATCGATAGTATTGAATTTTCTTTAAAAAAATAGGCATAATTTTAATCATTTATTTGAAGTTCTATTATACTAAAAACACTGAAATTTGATCTTAGAATCAACAATTGTATGCAGGAATTTTTTAAGTTAAATTATAAGCAAATAAGCAGGTTTCATGTAAAAACTAAAAATACTTAAAATTGGTGGTTATGATGGGCATATAAAATAAGGAGTAAAGAAAACATTTCAGGAGATTACAATTTGTAATTGATATATGGAATTAAAATTAATCTGCCCAAAATTAAAAGAGATGCTTAATTTATTCTAATTATTGGAGCTGGAACAAATGTTTAGATGATAAGTTGAATAACTCGTGGATTCAATACTGGCCTTAGAAATGGGCGGCTTTTCTTGTTGTTTGTACAAAGCCATGAGTTCCGATCGAATAAATCTTTCTGAACAAAAAGTGATAGAACAGTAACAAATCGAATCACTGGGGGTTAATTATACTGGAGCAGTAGGACCATACCATTTTTTAATGGAAATTGTTTAATTTAACTCCAGTATCTGTTGAATAATGAGAAATAGATTTCCGAGCTTTCATTTTACGATTTTCTAAACTTCATTTTTTGCGACACCTGAATACAGCCTACAATTTGCAAAAAGTCTTCTCGTAATTCTTTGAATGTGACATGCACTCAATATCTTTTTTATGCTAAAACGTACACTATACGGGGTATCAAAACTAAACCGTTACAACTTGGTTATGTCTTTTGTATTGGAAATTCCCGAGTTCTATACCAGCCACTATCGAACAAAAGGAGATGGATCTCATCAAGGAGCATATGGTTGGGAGTTTTCCTTGTTAGGACATGGCTCGCTATTTATGGAAAATCCTCCTGGGTGACAAAAACTCTCGCAACAGATTTAAGCTGTTCAGAATATGACGTAATAGCACAAAATGAGTAATTTCCATTTCTTTGTTATCATTATTTTCCTACTGTTTTCTTTGTAGTATAGTTTCAAGATCAATTTTTTAGTTTCATACATTTGAGTGTCACATTATTAAAAGTAATGCTTTGAATAGTCAATGGTCTGATCTTTTGTTCTACTATTTTTGACCTTGGAAATGGATGTTTGGATTCCACTTTAAATCGTAGGTCCTGGCCGAAGGAAGTATTATGCATCAAAAGTGAAATCAAACGATCGACCCTACTTAAAGACTCTTGATGCTGTTCGGTGATTGAAATTCAGCTTAGAAGTGTGCTTCTTAGTCACATAGCACGACACTGTTCTTCAGTGCGCAGAGGTCCAGATTCGATACCAGCCACTGTGGATGAACGTCAGATACATGTTGCGCTTCTGTTTCTGGTCAGAATAAGGTGAAGGGGAATTTTCCTATTTCGCCTCTTGTGGAACGTGAATGTAGTTTACTGTAAGGAAAAGTATCGAAAAGCAACTTACTCGATGGACATGGCTTACAAAGGCCTTAGGCTGTCAGCCTATCCACTACAAGGTATTATAATATCTAGTCAATTGATGAATATATAGTTTTGAATATTAACTTGATAAGTGTTATAGGAATCGGTATGTTGGTTAAAATTTTAGGCATTTTGCAATGGCAGATGTAGCATTGCCTCGTCTTGGACACAATGTTTCCATTTTCAAAAAACATGCCCAAAGTATGGTGGCCTAACTGAAGCAATAATTTCATGTTATTATTGAAATTTAAATTGATATGAAAAGAAATCCTTAAAAAGATTCTTGAACTTCATTCTAACTATTGTGTCAATTTTTTTTCCATGAAGTAGTATGATAGAATTTATTTTTGTGTACTTTAAATTTGAAAGAATTGAAATTTACTGAATTTTGAGAATTTTTTAATCACTCAACTCAATACGCCCATTCAAATTACCTTCGAAATCCAGCTTCCATTTGTGAATTATTCATTGCAAGGAAGCAGTTGCGTGGAGAAACAGAGGCAAAACACCGGAATCCCCTGCATTTTTTTTTTTCCTACTTAGCTTGCGGTCGTCCAAGGGTGATGGACAGCTCGGGGTCAGAGTTCAAATCGGAGGTCAACGCGAAAGAGGGGGGGAGGAATTCTTAGAAAAATATCACGGATGAACTGCAAACGATAATTGGGACGTTTTTATCAACTCATTGGGCTAGAGGGGGTTCGGAGGGAAAAAAAAGAAATTAATATGAAAATCCCATTCATTCCTCCAAGGATGGCTGTGGTAATCAGGTTGAGATTACCTATCCTCAGAGGTCGGTAAGGAAATTAATTTTCGAATCATAAAAGCGTGACGCTTCATTAACTGCAAACCGCGGACTCAGTCAAAGAAAGGGTTAAAATGTGATACAAAGTTTCGAAATTCTCCCATTGCTTACTTTTATTATTGCAATAGGAGTGGTGCAAGAGTTCTCTCGATATAATCTGACCATTTAACACCCTGGGAATGGGATAGGGAGTGACGAAAATCAGAGTTTAACAGTTAAGAAAATGACATTATATGGATTTAATCGCAAAAGGCGTTGGAAGCTGGTGGGTATTAGGTCTTCCATTTTTTTTCGCTAATTTGAATGAATATCAGAGAAATAATTATATTATATAGCAAATTCTCAACAGAATTGCCCGTTAATGCGGTGATGAAACAGAAACAAAACATGCTTGTTCTTTTAAGAGACACAAAACAATACGCAGTTTTTAATACATGCATTCATGTTTGCTAGAATCAACAATCAACATTGCATTTAGTAAAGGCTCAGTGAAATATAATGGGTCATATAGAACAGAAGGAAATTCTTTTCGAAGTACAAGTTTCTGTTTCATTTTAGGCAACAACGGTGCATTTACTGAGATTGTGGAACAGAAGCTCGGGTTAAGAAGCTGCCGTCATTTCTCCGCATTTAGATTGCCACTTATTTTTTCCCCCACGAAATTTTTTGCAAGGAAAAAATATTTAAAAACGAAGAAGATAGTAGACCAGCAATAATTACATTTTTTTTCTCTTCATGGATTGGGAATTTTATGAGATGGGATGTACAATCCATCACACACTCTTGCATAAAGTCATAAATAATGCTGACAACTGCACTCTTCAATAATGTTGAATCAAACTATGAAAACTTTTTTTTTTTATTACAAAAACAGAAAAATCTTTTCAGCATGGACCTAATATCCTTAAGATAAGAATGTTTCTTCTAACCAACACTCCTGTTACGAATTAAAGCAGTTATAGAGACATGTTCCTAAAATATTTTGCTACTCTTACTTGTAATAATGACTTATCTTTCTCATCTCTTTGTTACTCGTGGGTTAAATGTTGTATTAGCAAAAAAAATTCGATTTTCCGAGTGAAATGTTAGATAATATTATTCAGCACAAGTCACTTAATTCTTTTCACTTATTTATTCCTTTAACTGTTAACTGCTTTTATTGTTTTCAAGAGTTTCATTGGATGAAGGAATATCTTTTCAGTTTTCTTCCTTGTAATCTTTTGCTACACACGAAGCATCTTTCTAAAATTGAAAAGAAAAGTAATATCCAACAATTTCCCTGTTAAATTACTCTTTCTTAAGGAAGTTTAAATCATTGCATTTAAACTTTCTAATCTCACATTTAACCGCAATGTATTGTAAATATTAATTTGTTATAATATTAAGATGTGGAAAAAGAAATCCATTATTTACATGTGATTTTCAAGACTTCAATATATTTCAGATTCACTTTGTAAGGATGGTATAAACTGCTTCACGGTTGGTCTTTAGCTCATGGGTGGTGCTAAGACGGTAAACATACCTGTCCTCTTAAGCCATTTCAGTGATCTTATCCACATTTTTGATGACGGGCCTAAATGTGCGGGGTGCATCTTTAATATCAAAAACACCCATGCGTATTCAATGAAACTAAAATTGCACGTAATTGGTTATAACGTTATCGGAACCATATGCACCATTCACAATTCCAGCCACGTGGCTTGCTTATTTGGCTTTATCAAAGAAAAACTAAAATGTACCGAATTTTCTGTTTGCTAACTTCCAATTTTAACACCTGTAACTCACAACTGAACGGAGCAGATAAAAAACTGTAAGATATTTTTTGAGCGAAATGTCACCTTTCCATCCATCATAAATCTGAAATTGTTTGGTCGGTACTTTATGAAATACAGATCTCTACAGACATATATAGAAAAAAAAAAGGAATTTCCCTTTCCTCAATCTAATGTATAATTATTTCATAACTCTGTGCCTTTGAATTTTTCTTTTGAATCTTTCTCAATCATTTTCTTGAATTTTTCCTAAAAAGATGTTATAACAAAGTTCTAGAACTATCCATTCATTCTTAAATTATTCAGCATCTTAAGCTCCAATCATTCACTTTTACCAATCCCAATTGGATACATGGGATTTTTCATTCAATGCAAAATCCCGTGTCTTGGTACCACATGATATATTCAATAATGTAACATACCAAATTTTCCATCATTTTATATTGCATGATTATTTGTTTTTACTAAACATGAATTATTATTCTAACAAAAGAATCAAAATTTTCCGAATAACTTCTACGTTTTTAGAAACTTTTCTTCGTTTAAATTCTTTTATGTTTCAATATTTTAAAAAGCAAGGAAGAGAAAAAGTCGTTCTTAATTTCTCCTCCTGCAAAATATTTGAAAGATGAGACAAAAAATAAAGAAAGGAAGTTGAATTGAAAGCTATCCGATCCCATGCACCTTCCTCACCCCCGCTGCAGGAACATCCGAATACCCCTGCCGTCAGCGGGTCAAGGAGAACGTCAGAAAATTTTACATCTTGTTACTTTTTTTCTTCCAATCCACCCTCGAGGTCTTTTGATACCCGTTACACATCCCATTACACGGTAATAATTATCTCTGAAACATGATAAATAACAGGGATGCGTGGCAGGAACCAGTATTTCCCTGGCCACATTCCAAGGTATTTTTGTCTATTATGAATACATATTTTATTGTCTGAAATGAATTAATATCACGAATATGGCATCGGGAGGAACGCATCGCAAAGAACTTGTTTAGGCGGACAATCGTAAGAATTAAATGAGGATCCAAATTATATGAGTTTGAGACGATAAGTGCTTGCGAAACGAACCCTGCACAAAGGGATTCTGGGTGTTCGACGCATGTTGCAAAATATCAGAACAGTTCTTGAGTCCCCATCCCTGATTTTCGGAAACTCACTTAGAAAATCGAGTTCAAGCCTCGCACCTACGCATCACGATATTAAAATAAAGCCAACAAGTATCATAGCAATAAATGAAACTATCGATTTCTAAAAAAGATCCGTGTGAAAATGGTTCACGAATTATTATTCTACGTAAGATATTCAAATGTGAAAACCATGAACCATTTCATATCTATGACTATTATTTTCTTTTTTTTGACGTAACATATTACTTAAAATACTGCGCAATTATAAATTGATATGAGGTATACTTAGATTTCAGGTAAATCATGTAATCGTCGAAAAACAATGAAATTTGTAAGCATACAAAGTGGAATATTAATTGTGGTTTTCGGAAACGGGGAAAAAAAAAAAAAA
>JAPDSC010140120.1:396817-410126 GCA_026290005.1 Latrodectus geometricus
ATATATATATATATATATATATATATATATATATATATATATATATAGCGTGTAAAAATATTTCCTGTAAATTTTTTTTTTCATTGCATTCTCTTAATACTTGTCTTTTGCGTTCATTATTAGATTTGAATTTAAAATATGTAAAGTAACATAATACATACACTCAGGTATAACTGTGAATTCACTGAAGTTGCATATGTACGTGTGGTTGTATATAATTAACTAATCAATCATATTAAATACATTTATATAGTAACATAACTTGTTGTAAGACAATGATTGTGATGTTATATAATATTTTTTTAACAATTAGCATAGTTTTTATACACTTTTTATATAAAAAAAAACTATGCTAAAAAATTGTGCAATATTAAACAGACAAGTATTGAATAAGTATTATATCATAGTATAAAAAGAAATTTAAAAATTATTTAGGAAAGGAATAAAATTTTTTTATATAATACAAGTTTAATAAATAATTTTTTAAATCTATATATTTTTAGATCATTTTTTAAAAAAAAGAATGGGTTCTATTATTAATTTCTGGAATTATATTATGAAAGAACATTACAATAAGGATCCAATTGTATGATGCAGCATTATTCAACACTATACAACATGGCATTCTTGTTAAACAAAAAAATTCCGATTTTTGCGATTAGTCAGAAACATTGATCTCGAATAACCCTTTTAGTAATCTTAGACTCTACGAAATAGTGCATCGAATAGAAGCTCTTAGAAACTATTCAAATAGTTTCTGCTCTTATTTTTTTTTACTCGTGAGCAAAAAATAATTATTTATTTGCTGTCTTATATTTGATAGAAAATAGTGTGATAGCAATAGAGTTACTCTTTCAAAGTAAAAATTAGGGCTTGATGCCATTTTGCATTGGATTATCTTTAATGAATAGCATCAATCTCTGTATGAGTCTTCTTTATGCTCAATCCAGATGAAGATTTAGTAACCTGTTACATCTTCCATCCTATCACTCGTTCTAAATACAGCATAATTTTATGGAATCCCCATGGCCTAGTGATAGGATAGCGCTCTTCAGAAAGACGTGTTCTGGGTTTGATCCCATCTACTGTTGAACAACGGAAGTTGTTAACCTTCTGTCTCAAATTTGAGGAACGCGCGCTGTCTTTTGGAAATTCAAGTAAAGTTGAAATGCCAATTCGTTCAAACATAAGACGTTATCCCTTTCTCTGATAACTTGTGTCTCTTGTGTTTGATTGTACTTTATTGTAGTCGTTATAAAATGTCTATTTTTATCATGATATTCTGCACTTTAGTCAATTTCTTTATTTTTTGCTAAAACAAATCAGACTTTTAAAATTGTTTGGATTTATTCTTTTTACATAAAATTTGGATTTTACATATTTGGTAATTCGTTCCAGCTGGTACCCGAATGTTCAGCGCTCTTTTCGTGGGTGTTTATAGTAATCCGGAATCAATTTTAAACTGTTTATTTAGTCATGTGCAAAATATGGCCCGCTATTGGCTGACAAACAGCCTAATGTATTCCTTTGTAATTTGAATCTGTCTTTACTTTTTGCTTTTTAAATTTTTAATCTGCTTAGTGGTTGACGCAATACAACCAAATATGAATAATTACTCAATATATCAAACTGTCCAAAGTATCTCATCATAGGGAGAATTTCCGGTTAGATGGTTCTGATTCCTATCAATGTTCTAACCTCCTACATTTGTGTGAGTAGTGCCTGTGTTGTGTTCTTTTCCATCTCTCTAAATCCTGATGGACAATAGATTCGATTCGATAAATAATATAAAATGTTCTGCACAGGGAATAATTTGTGTTCGTCTTTTGAATAAAGACTTTCTAGCACTTATTTAAATGACTACCAAATTAACTGGAAGTAATTAAATTTTTTCCCTCAAATTTATCGAGAATAAACTGTGTGCCTTTCTAAATTCTTTAGAAAGATTCGCTGTTTCCGCACGTCGGGAGCGATTCTTTTGTTTCCGCAAAACAAAGCAACATTGTGTGAAAAGGAAGAAATATGCACAAACAGGGAAATAAGGGTCCTTGGATAGCAGGGATTGCGTCACTGCGTTGGATATTTTCCTTCGCCGACCCTGACCTTAGGGGTGATGTTACCCAACTATAATAAGCGTTATACAAATCCCTAGGTTAACTAGATGAGGCGAATTCTAATGACTGTAAGGAAATTAAAACTCATTTCGTTTTGAAATAGTGACAGACGTGGATGGCGCATATCTTACAGTGTTTTGTGACACATTTGCGGGTCCACCCGTTCTACTACAGTTACCCCTTTTCGAATATTATTTTGATTTGAACTATAATGAATTAAAATTCTTATTTTTCTAAAAAAGGAAAATTACTGTATTTTTTGTTCAAACATTGGACATTTATGTTTTAACCCTTCTTTGCATGATTTTTTCTTTATTGGTGAAATTAATCAAGTTGATATAATTCATGTTCAAAATTAAAGGGAAAATGCTTAAAAAATTCTTAGTATATATTTATAGTATAAATTTAGCAAAAAACAACATGATAAAAATTTCCATCATCATCCAAAGTTAGATCATTAGCTTAGTACTAAATAGAAATAAAAGAGGAAAATAACAGAAACACGTGTTACAAACCTTTCTTCCACTCATTTTCAATTTTTTAGCAATAGAAACTCTAATATAATAAAACAAAATTATAAACGAAATCATACGTTTATGGCAACTACAACCAACAGCGGAATGAGACAACTTTAAGCTCGTTTCACTGATAATGACACTTGTTTATTTTTGACAGCTATGTTTCTTTTTATGCAATGGACATTAAAAAGGTATCCAAACACGATCAATTTAAAGTGAACTAGTTCATTTATATAGTTTTTGGGCATTATAGTTTATGATGGAAATTTCCACCATTATGCAAAGAAGGTTTAAAAACAGAATTTTTATCAATGTCTCATTTACATGCAATTTAAAAAAATAAATATATTCTACGTTGATTTGTAAAATAAAAAGCGAATTGGTAGAAATCGATAAAAGTAGAGTATTATCAGGATTTAAAAACTCTATCTTTAAATAAAAGGATACTACAACAAGAATTTGAATACGCTAATCAATCATTTTAATGTATTATCTAGATTCTAATTTAGATCAGGACTTATTAAAATTTTTTAATATTGAAGAATCAAATTTTGAGATCTTCTCATAATGTATAGTGTTTGTCTTTATTAACTTACTCTGAAAAAAAGTTCTTATTCCATTTATATTTTGTTTATACGGTATTTTGTAATGCAGCATGAATATTATCTTATGAACTTCTTTTAGTGAATCTAGTAACTTCGTTTAGTTAATTGTTATTTGTATACAGACTGATATTTTAATTGATATATTTAGCCTAAATAACGCAATTGTTAGACATAGCGTTATTTAGGCGCGCTCTATGAGACTCCGAAGAATGGCGAATCCTGAGTTGATATTCTCCATTTTACATCTCTTTCAGACACTAGCTGAAAAATGTTGAACCAAAATTATCTTAAAATTTTAGATGGCACCAATATTTAACTTTCAGTTTTATGACAATTTGACCAAGGAAAAAACTCGTATTCTTCCCCGAAAAATGTGACTATTTTTACTTGATTAAAACTATGTTGAGACAATTTTGCAACTTAACCCTTCTTTGCATAATGGTGGAAATTTCCATCATAACCTATAATGCCCAAAAATTATATAAAAGAACAAGTTCGCTTTAAGTTGATCGTGTTTGGCTACCTTTTTAATGCCCATTGCATAAAAAGAAACAAAGCTGTCAAAAATAAACAAGTGTCATTATCAGTGCTTAAAGTTGTCTCATTCCGCTGTTTGTTGTAGTTGCAATAAACGTATGATTTCGTTTATAATTTTGTTTTATTGTATTAGAGTTTCTATTGCTAAAAAATTGAAAATGAGTGGAAGAAAGGTTTGTAACACGTGTTTCTGATATTTTCCTCTTTTATTTCTATTTAGTACTAAGCTATTGATCTAACTTTGGATGATGATGGAAATTTTTAGCATATTGTTTTTTGCTCAATTTATACTATAAATATATACTAAGATTTTTTTAACCATTTTTCCTTTAATTTTGAATATGAATTATATCAACTTGATTTATTTCACCAATAAAGAAAAAATCATGCAAAGAAGGGTTAAGAAAACCAGTAGTTGCTTTACACTTATCGTACAAAAACTTATGCATGTATTATAAGGAAAAAAACAAGTAAAACTCCGCAAATTTCTCCCCAAAATCGCTCGTAGAAAGAATAGGAATCCCCCGTTTTCGATTGTGAATGTGATAGAATCTGGAAGCACCGACTTCAAAGAGGATCGACAAACACAAACCTCAATTTCATTATAGTAATGCATAATTTTTTTTAGATGTGATTTTGAGTTCCATCTTATTTTTTTTTTCCATTACAAATTGTTCTTTCCTACAGGTTAGTATGTTTCTGAGTATCTGAACCTAATACAACTTCTCAATGGTTGACAACAAATATGCATTACAAAAGTAGAAAGGATTATGTAATTATTTAAGGAAAATATCTTCACACATAACAATATGTCATCCATTTTCAGCAGAAAGAAACTAACTTGGCATTGAAATCACTTCATGTATTAATACATTGTTTCGACGTAATAACGCGGAATAGTTACCTTCAATTTGAAGATTAGCTCCTCACTTTAAAACCTGACTAATGGCCAATCTATGCACGACATCTCATTGTACCGAGAGATGCATCCATCATCCCATCGGAAGACAATCATGTCTGCCAAATTATTTCTGCCATAAACGATTTTTTTTCTGCGCTCTCATCTTCTGCTGACCTTCGCCTCTAGTCCGACGCTGTTTGCGAGGCAAGTATAATCGGTAAAGCTATTTACCTCGCTTCTAGGGATTTTCCCTTTCCAGCCCTTGAAATAAAAATTGGATTTTCATCTTTTGAAAAACGCAATCACTTGTTATATAAATTCCGATAGCGGGGGGAGGGGAGAAATTGTTAGATTAATAACAGGCTTCATATTCATAAACACGTTTTTTTTTTTAATATAAAACGATAAAACACGAAACTTGACATTTTTATCGTAGCATAAAATTATAAGTTATATTATTATTAAAGATGAGCATTTAACACCTCAAGGACTGCTACAGGGAATCATTTTTCTTTAACCCTTCTTTGCATGATTTTTTCTTTATTGGCGAAATAAATCAAGTTGATATAATTCATGCTCAAAATCAAAGGAAAAATGGTTAAAAAAATCTTAGTATATATTTATAAATTTAGCAAAAAACAATATGCTAAAAATTTCCATCATCATCCAAAGTTAGATCATTAGCTTAGTACTAAATAGAAATAAAAGAGGAAAATAACAGAAACACGTGTTACAAACCTTTCTTCCACTCATTTTCAATTTTTTAGCAATAGAAACTCTAATATAATAAAACAAAATTATAAACGAAATCATACGTTTATTGCAACTACAACAAACAGCGGAATGAGACAATTTTAAGCACTGATAATGACACTTGTTTATTTTTGACAGCTATGTTTCTTTTTATGCAATGGATATTAAAAAGGTATCCAAACACGATCAACTTAAAATGAACTTGTTCTTTTATATAATTTTTGGGCATTATAGGTTATGATGGAAATTTCCACCGTTATGCAAAGAAGGGTTAATAGCAGCTTTTTTAAACTGCGGATTGAAAATCCTTTAATATCAGCGAAGGCATCGGAAACGGTGTTGAATCCCTTGAGGAGGAAATTTAATGCAAATATTTTATCCACGATAGACCTTTAACTCTAAATGAATAAAACTAGATGACAAGATGTCTTAAGAAAAAGAACAAAAGTCGCATATTTTTCTTTTACCGAATTTATACTGCTATACATTTGTTTTGTAAAAACAATTTTTATACAAATCCTCTGTTGCCATCTAAAGGAAAACTGAAACGTACAAAAATTGAAAATAGGATGAAGAGGAAATATAGAGGTACTACACGCTCATTCACAACAAATAATGGACAACTTCGATATATACCCCCCCAAAAAAAATTAAGCGCCAAATCTGGCACTTCTTACGGACTTTTTAGGGTTGCTGTTTCTTATTTTGGTGTTACCAATTTAGATTTTTTCAGCTTTTAGGTTTTTGCTGTTGCCAAATTTGGTATTTTCTTGTATTTTGTACCATTTTCTGAGTTTTTTTTAAAAGTTTTTGATGTATTAATTATTTGTATTTAGCGAGAATCCATCTTGGCGAGTAAAAAAGGCGCCAAAACAGGTATTATGGTTGGTGAGGGAAGAAAAAAGTAGCCAAATTTCCGATTTGGGGGGGGGGTATATCAAAGTAGTTCCCAAATAATACCAGGAAGAGCGGAGAACTCAAGAGCTAAGGCTTTCAAATGCTTCTTAACAAAGTTTGTTACCTATTAGCTTTCAACAGGATTTTCCACAAATAGTTGTCGATATGCCACAAAACGCACGAATGCATCCATCTACTCAGAACGCACTCAAAGGGAGTGAGATCACTGTGAGAAACAAATAAGTTCCTATGACGTCATATGATAGGTTAGAGTTAGAGTTGCGCTCACCGGAGTTGAAAGTCGCATATTGAGCATCACAGTTGACAGAATTGGAGACGCTTATTATACTTTTCTATTTTGTTTAAACATGTATCATGGTGAGTGCTTGCGAGTTTTCTTAAATTATTATAAAAATAAAAGAATTTAAACCGAATCGATTTATTTTGGAATGCGAAAATATGCTCAAGAAAGAATTCATTTGCAATTAAATATATAAGATTCATTCACAATAAAACAAGCACGTAATCCTGTTCTGGACATTATAAATATCTATTTAACATTCTAATTCACAATTTGACCATTCCTTTCACAGACCTGTAAAATACCACTTTTCAGTATATCGATGAATAGCTCTTTCTAAAGTGCTCGATGCGAGACAATGCTGGAGAAAGGGAACTCATGGTAGATTGTCAATTTCCTGCAAACTGTCCACTCAATTACAATTCTCATACAAATCTAGCATTGCCCCAATGAAATATGTCTGTTTAGAAATTGAGAGACGAATAAAGATTATCTGAATGATTGCGTTGATTTAAAAAGGGAACCAGGATTTCAATTTTTGTTAGCTCGCGAACGTTATATTATGCTGTACTGGTGTGACTCACAGCACTCATCACAGCAACTTGTCCAATTACATTTCACAACGATAGATAGAGTGTTCAAGGGGATGTACCAGTATTTTCAAATCCAGAAATTCACCGGCGTTAATCTGCGCTTTAGGTCTGCCAACTTGGCGATAAATGCACCAAGCTTGGTAAACCAGACGTTTTTATAACTAATGAGCTCTTTATGGCAACCTCCGGAGGAAATAATTTGCGCTTTTTCGCGCATGCTCATTAATTGGTTTTTTCTTTTAGCATTTTCATTGGTCGTTAATTAGTTTCAGTTTGAAAAATTGGTTATTTTCATTGGTTGCCAATTAGTTTAAAACCATTAAAAATCGTATTCCATTATCGCTATGGCAACAGCGTTTTTGAAAACCCTCCAAGTACGGGACCCACAGCACACTTTTGCCAAGTTGGCAGAGTAAGGGACCTAAAGCGCATTTTCACCTTCACCGATTTGTGGTAAGGTGGTCAGGAAGGTGGTCACATGTTCTTGCAACAGTCTTGACGAAAGTTTTGCAACCGGAATCATTTCCCTACAATGATATAGTGAGCTGACAACATAGACCTCTGATACAATGCAGGGCAAAACTTTAAGAGGCAAAGGAATGAGATCATCCTTCATTGCGTATATTTTGTAGCCAGATTTCAAACATGGTTCTTGAAGGGGCTAATTACTTAAGATGAGGCTTTTATTTGACGTTTCTCTAGGAAATCTGATTTATTTGTAAACCCTTTCTTTCAAATGCACATAATTATTATTATTCCTTCCTTCTCTGAGCAAGTGCCGAGATTATGGCTAAATGATTATTATAGTGGCTTTGGTTTAAGAGTTCGTTGGTTCAATTCCCACATCGAATCAGAATGTTTGTTCCGTATCCACTTTAAACTGTTGGTTAAGGTCTAATTAGCCTTCGTATACGAAACGTCATCACAGAAATTTTCAAGTTTTAAAATCTTATATATATATATATATATATATATATATATATATATATATATATATCAAAAAGCAAAAGGATATGCATTTTATAAAAAGTCACCATAATGTAATCTAAATTTCTCTTGTGTATTACAATTTGATAAAAACATTTAATTTGAAAATCATTTTAGGAGATATCTCCAATCTCTTTCCGTTTGTTTGAAGTCTGTATAATTTTGGTTACTGTTGTCTCAATATACTTTTATTTAATACATTTATTAAACCCTAATGAATTTTTGAAATACCTGTGATTTATTTTTAAATTTATTATATCCAAATTTGAAGTATTTATCAGCATAGTCATGAATCGTGTTAACTCATCAAAATATTTCAGGCGACATTCACAATCAAAGCAAATTCTGAACTAAAGAAATGTTTGGCACGCAAATTCTAAACTAATAAATTTAATACCTTATCTGCTAGTGATTAATGATTAGAGATGATATTCATTTTGAGTTGCATTTGAACATTGTTACAAAAACTTATGTTTTCAAAATAAGATAACATGAAATAGAGTCATTTGTCAATCAGACTGTATTGAAAAAAAAGGGGTGGATTGTGGACAGAGAGTTTTCTTCTTATCACTTGCCCTTGATACAGAGAAAAATATATGTTTTCCAATCAAATGATAAGAGTAAAGCAGTTTCCTCTTTGCAATTAAAAAGGCAAAGTCAAATGTTTCTTCGCTCTTTTTAAATGCAAATACCAAAATGTCCTTGAATGCATTACAAACTCTATTTTCAACTAATGTGAAGCACCGTCACTGTGGGAGATGCTGCACTGTCAAGGTCACCGTCTATGGCTGACATGTCCAACGCGTTGAAGTCGACGAGGGGAGGTGGATGTCTGTCACTATTCACTTTAATCCATATTCATTCGATTGCATGTTATAAAATTCACATTCGAACAGTTCAAGCTGTTATTGCATTCACCTACGAAGGATGAAGGGAACACACACAGGAATTTTGAATTTATGTAAATACATCATTTTTTATTTTAGCTTTGACTAACTGAATGTACCCTGTTCGTAGAGTTCCTTATCCATATCAGACATTTCACTTTTACTTCTTAATTTATAATCTGATTACAGAATGCTTATTTAGCTTAGATTTTTTCAAGAAAAAATTTTACCAATATTTCAGCGATCCTGCTTCTTTACAGAGTTTCTTACGAAATATCTTACATACAAAATTTTTTTATATATAGATAAAAATAAAATAGACAAAAAAAAAAAAAAAACTGAATGGACAAAAAAAAATAAAAATAAATAAAGAAAAGAATCAAAGAATTAAAAAAATCACTGGATCAAATTTTGGCTTTGTGAAAATATATGTTCCACAGTTTAACACATTGCAAAACATATTTTCATTTCTAATCTAATAATGAAATGAAAAGACAAACATTGAAGGAACAGTAACGGACGGAAAAGACAAATTGATGTATTGAAAACAGAAGCAGAACACACAATAGTTTCGTTTTCTGCACGGCATGCCGATACAAATAAAAAATCAAAGATTCCATGTTACTATCCTTGAAGAAAAATTGCTCTTGACTGAAGTTAAAGTATGAAACAATTTTAGTTTGATATCTAAAATTGTACCGATTATAAAGGAATATAATGAACAGCATCACAGAGCGATATTTTGAAACACGAAACGATGTCTTACTTAAGGAGGAGTTAAAAACTAACCGAACGGCGCGTAGAAAGCTCGAGACTCCCTTTAATGACGAACTTATTAAATATTGAATTCCTTTCCTCCTCATTTTGATGTGTTTCTATTCAGTGATGTATCGGGGTTTGTTGATTGAAGATCTAAAAATATAACATTTTCAACACTCGAAAAACTGTAAATATCGTTAGTTTTTAAATAAATTAGTAGGAATGTGCCGAGGAGGGATGATTCACTGTGGCAAATAATTTTTCATCTTTCCTCAGCTTTAAATTAATTAAAAACACCAATTAAAATTTTTAAAGAATCTTTTGAATGGTGTCCTTTAAAGTACCGTTCATGTTTCCTCTAATTCATTTTTCTACATTCTCCAAGAATGGCTTCACGTTCTTTAAATGATCGAATACATTAGAAGAAACTGGATTCAGTTTGCAAAAGAGAAGCTTAAACTGTAAGCTGAACCTGTAATTTTGAAAAGCATTTACTTTTAATGTTATATTAATTGGATTGAAATGGAGAATATTTCAAATTTTAAGCCGCTTTGAATGTATTCTACCTGTGGTAAAAAGTGAAATTTCTGTTTTTAATACAAACACTATAGGAACTTAAATCTTAGATACAATCAAAGTGGACCAAAAGATTGAATGTTAAGTGATGAAATAACTGCTCGTCATGACCACAAGGGGTGAGATATCAAAGTTTGGATTGTAGCCACTGTTAAATAATGTGAGATAGATATTTTGTTTCTGCCATCTAAGCGCACATCTGTTGTGGTGGGTGTTTGACACCCTTGTAGCACACAATTATCTTTGCAAAGTCCTCACTTTACTCGGTGGGACTTGAACAGCCTTTGACAGTTGAACTATCCTCTACGCGCTGTAAAAAAGATAAAATAGAAAGAACACATTTTTAAATATAATTGTCAGATGATTATGTGTTGTTTTAATGTCATGCCATCTGTTGAAGTATGTTCACATTAAGTTACATTGGGTTAGGTTATTACGATGAGTTTCCAACTATCTATATCCACCAACCGAAGCCTTTAAACACAGCTAATCTTATCATTACATGCTACTATCATAGTCACGGTGAGTAAGGAGCAGACGCAAATCATGTGCCATTAGTCTGCTCACTTAAAGAGTGAGAGGCTTTTTTATGTCCAATTTTTTAAGAAAACCAATATTGAAAAAATCGCTGGGATCTTACAAAGCACTTCAGAAAAAAACAAGCACCCCTGCACCAGCAATCCTAAGTACACAAGTTATTGCTCAATCTTGCAAATGATATAGAATAAGTCTTCAAAAAATCCTTCACAATTTTTGGAGGACTTTTTTGAGCATAAATAATTAATATAACGAAATCGGGATATGTACTGAGGCCCTAGCAGAAAATGCCTCCTCATTTTGTGATTTCATGCGACATTGTGAAAAAATGGTCTATATTTCATTCAGCTTGAGGGAATGACTTCTAGTTTCTATTCTGAGTTGAGTGGTAGCTCTACTACTATTATAGAATGAGCCGCAGTCATCACGTTGAGAAGGTAATCTTTAGTACTAATAAATCAGGGCCCATTACTAGGAATGTCCATGATGGGGAGAATTTTCAGCTTATAAATGGAAACGGGAAATTTAGTTGTGGTTAGGGCAAATAGTCTGGGCATTCTGCCCTTGAAACATAATGGTACTCAGCCATTCGTAATAGGTAATTGAGCTTTGCGAGTGATCGAGTATCAGCATTCTTTTATGTACTTAGATCCAGAGTTTGACATTACTAGTTAGACAGAAGATGCCGGATTGGAGACTTCATAATTTAGAAGAAGGTACCTTGTAATAGAGTCCCCAATATTTAATCTGCCACCATCAGAAGTATTATTTTACACTGCTGACATTGCAATCAAATTCTATATAATGGGTACTTACGTATTAGAACCACCGCAGCTAATTTAGTGCCAAAGCTTAAATAGAATTAGCTCTTAAACTATAGTTAGAAAACTTATTTTACTAGCCATGAAGAGTTTTCTTATAATTAAAGAACGAAATTTTCTAATTATAAGAAAATTTTGAAATTCAATGGCTTAAAAGTAGCGGTGTCGCTAATATGTAAGTATCATATAATGTGCATCCCACAAAAACATTTTTGCCTTCTTAAAAGTAATTGGTTTTATTAATTTTATTTAAATTTTTTTAATTTAAATTCTGTGAATTTTTATTTCTACTTTCTTTTTATCCTCAATACTTATTTAGTTTCTAATGTAAACTACAGTTATTTTTGTATTTTAAATTTTTAACGTTGAGCCCGTGTTCTGTACAAGGTTATCTTGCGCCACAAAACCCAACTAACCAATCTATATAATGTGCTTCCACCGCCTTTAGTGAATACGATAGATACTCAGTTAAGCTGACAATCGAACACATCTCGACTCTGACCTTCTGACAAGGATGCTTTAGACCAACTAGACCACCTGCATTTGGACCCTTTCTTAAAATTTCTTATTGTGCGAGAGTTGTTTTCATTCTCCATGGCGTCAAACAAAATTAATTTGTCGTCACTTGATTGTCGAGTAGGTGTCATTGCAAATCTTATGAATTTTGTCTGACGATAAAACTTTTCTACGGTAATGAGATGCTGAAGAAGAGAGCGAAAAATAATGAAAAAGAATTCGAATTAATTCTGGTACTATGAATTTTTCTGAATATAATGACAAAATCGTAAATTTGAGCAGTGACAGTCGATGTAGATTTTATTTATCGGGAATCAACAAAATAAAATAAAAAGAATGAATTCTTAAGTAACTAGAACATCTGCCATAGTGATTTCTGCGTAAAACTCTGGGACTCGCAGAAATTAAAATTATAACGGAAATTCCGCAGTAGAGTTCCAATCCAATAATTACTTCTTAAATGCATTATCTTGGGAAAATGAGACTATACAGGGTGTCAAGTCATCATTAGACACAGTGATTCAGCAGTTAATAGTTGATATATTACACATACCAGGCGCAGATAGTTTACATTATATATTTATATATTCATAATTCAATTTTGTAGAAGTATTCAATTTAATTGTTTTTGTTATTGTTGTCGTGTGCCAGCCAGGCTGGCAATATGGGGTGCGCTGCTCCACTTTTCCAACTGAACCATATTTGGTGTGGAGTCCGACTTCCTCAGTACACACATGCCACAAGTACCCATTCATAAAGAGGCAACCATTCACGCACAAAGAAAGGACAAAGACAAGAAAGAGAGAGAGAGAAAGTACATCCGTGCCCCAGCCAGGATTCGAACCCAGGTCCCACCCATCTGTAGTCAAGCGCTAACCACTAGACAGGTTGGGCGGCATTCAATTCAATTTAATTTTATTCCTCAATTTGATACCAATACTTTTTAATTTTTACACCGTCATATTCATTAATATATATATATATATATATATATATATATATATATA
>JAPDSC010140120.1:410226-441155 GCA_026290005.1 Latrodectus geometricus
ATATATATATATAAGCCATTGATTAACTTCTTAAAATTATTTTGTTTTTAGATAAATGGAACAATTTCTGCAAATAAGAAAGAAAATAGTATTTTGTCACAAAGCAAAAAAAGAATTTTATTACACCGAAATGAACGTATCATGAGAATTATATTCAATGATATGATAGAAGAAGACGTGATGTCAAGAGTTGCCAAAATAAAAAACAAGCATCATTTCATGAAACTTTATGACGACTGTCACATGCAAATTAAGGAAAAGCTATGAAACAAAGTGGCGAAATAACGATAGTGTAGTATTGTTTTTATTACTTCTATTATTGCAAGAAACCACATTTTTAATACTTAAATTGCCTATAATATTTGGTCGAGAAAAATTTTTTTTAATTATTTTTTCACGTTTTCGACATTTATATTGTAGAAGTTCCAGTGTTGCGTGTGTTCTTTTATATAATTAATTTGAAACTTCTTACAAATAATAATGTTTATTTTCCAGTGTATAATGTCGAACAAAATTTTCGAACATCGTCTTACAAAATCGTCTGATTACAAAGCTCGCGTCAACTAGCACGAGACTAGTCGAATTGCTAAGAATTAATGAGCCACTGAGTGCACACACTCGATGGCATCATTACAATGGTGTGACATCACTACAATATGTAGAACAAATATTCATATAAAAGTGTAAGATTAAAAGCTAAAATATGACCTTCATTGGTGAGGCATACGAATTTATTTGTATGGCACCAGTTTGTCAGAAAAATATAAAAAATTTCAATATACTTTGACGGTCACATTTTATTTACATCCTACAGATTTGACACGACTTTTGATTTTCTTCGCTGTGAAGTAAAAAGGAACACCAGCGTCCTCTTGACTGAAGGTACAAAAGAGGCGGGGGTTATAAATTAATATGGGAAGAAGCTTCTGTTCCAATCCGTGTCATGAAGTTATCCTGATTGAAAAAGCGCTTTTTAATGTTTTCCCTCCCTTAATTGAGACGTCAGCTGACGTTCAGTTCTTGATGAAGAGTGGAAACTATCGCGCAAACAATGGGAAATACAAAGACATAAAGATTGGCAACTCTTTTTCTTGACGTCATCTGGGCAGGGAGGAGGGGAAGAAAAGAGCAAATATTATTTTTCCGAATATTGACATTTAATCGTATCGTGACGGGAGAGGAATGTTGCGAGTGATAACGGTCTGTCTCACGAAAACCTCTCTCCATTGTTTCGTGTGAATGCGCCGCTTGCGCCATCCAACGGAATGATATCAGATCATATTGTTCCATGAGAGCGTGAAGACGATCTCTCTTTTTTATTAGAATTCAATCGATCTTTTTGCGCAATTTTGCACTCGTCTTTTGACTCTATGTTATCAAATTCTTTTATTTCTTTGTCCTGACTGATGAATTAAACATCGATGAATCCATTTCAGATGAATTAAACGTTTCTTTATGAGGATTGGACAAAAGGCAGGTGAATTAAGCTTTGTTTTGCATTAAGAAGACAATTTCCAAGATTCAAAACTCGTTTTATTTGATGGTTGCTCTAAGTGTAAAAAGTTCCATGAGTGCTCGATTTAATGAATCATTTTATGATCGATGAAAACGTCATGCGCTCATTTTTGTGGGATTATATGAGCCAGCCCCGATGGCCATAACATATCTTCTAATCCCACATAATGAATTTTCGCGAATTATCTCTCTTCTAGTTATAAAAATATTGAATGAGGTATGTTCTTTTATAAAGTGGTTCCAACCAATAAAACCTCCAAATAAAGGGCCCGTCACCAAGTTTAACCGTTCTCAAATAAGATGGAATATATAAAACAAAATTGTTCGAATAAAATGGCTGGAAGAAAAATATTCATTATTTTTTAAATTTTATATAATATTTTTTAAAAAAAATTTATATATATGTTTATATATTATATTGAACATAGTATATAATAATGAATCGCTGATCTAAATTGAAAATAATTTTAATGTGACTTCATTTAGACAAAGTTTGGTAAATTTATCATTACAGTTCTATTAAGAAATAATTTTGATTCAACTGAGGGGTAAATAAATTCTCTTCTGAAAAATTATCTTATTTAAAGATATTGTTACCTAAATACAAAAGAGATTTCTGAACGTTTATAAATTGCGCAGAATCAACATGCAACTATTTTTGGTTTCTATGAAACAAAAATTGGAAAAAAATTATTAATCTTTTGCAATAGAACGAATATAATTAAATTAAATTTTTTCGAATTACCATTTAGACTTTAAATCCGGTCCATATTTACAATGGATCATAAAGTTCTTTTAGGAAAAACTAAAATTAAAACTTTGAATGAAATGATACGGATTTTAAAAATGCCATTATGTAGGATTTTTGATATTTAGGCAGTAGTTGTTCCGTAAATTACAGTCCGACACTTGATATCGAATTGGAATGGAGCCTTGATTGTTTGGTGCAATATATTTCTGTCTGCCTATTTCTGCTGACTGAAATGCCGCCCGGTTTCCATGACTACTGGATGTTGATCTTCTGTATGTATGTCTATCGGGATGCGTGCTTGAGAGCTTTCTGAGAGATAAGTGAACCTTCCAGAAAAATATTATGCAGTGAAATTTGAAAGGACTTACAACTTTATGCCGTATGTCTGAGGTAACAATATTATTCAATTTTTAAGTCGTTAAAATTATCCGAATTCTTAGACATTTTCACTCAAAAAAGAAAAAAGAAATCTCTTTCTTCTTATGCAAAGATTTCCCATGCTTAAAATGATATAAGGCACGATTTGGGTTACAATAGGGGTGCATAAAAAGAAGCATCAACATTGTTGCAACACATTCCATGCTATTACATGATTTGTGTCTTTATCTCTTGGGATGGACAGAGGTCAAGCCTTCGAGCACATGTTACAAAGGAAGCGTCGCCCAATGCTCTTGATATTAATCCAGCATGATTTACAAGGCACTCGTCGAGTGAACATCCCCGTGTCAAAACAACTCACCGCGGTCACTGGTGGGTGTTCCGATTGGTATTCGAGCGACGTCCCTTCCACGTGGTGACCACTTTAGTCGCTGTTTGCGAAAATGCAAATGATTCCTGCGGAGAATCATTTGAAGATGTCGGAGGACATTCGAGTAAATAAATAAGCAGACGATGAATCTTTTCAGCGTTGTTTACGATTCCCAGAAGAAATTGCGGAATGGAGCTGTCACCATGACAATGAATGAGTGTCAACCGGGGCACATGAGTAGGTTTCTCATATTTATGTCACTGCTTGAATTATTTAAAGTGAATTATGGAATATACATTCGTATATTAGGGTTTCCATGCAATAAATTCTGGAGAATCAGAAAAGCTTGCAGATTTATTGCCCATATATGATGCAACAAAGCTAATGAAAGGAAATGATTAAGTCAAAAATACATTTGTATTGTTGACTATTTTACATACAACCAAATAAATATATGTATTTATGTTATAACGAAGGATTCTTATTCCTCATTGAAGTGATCAAATCAAGAATACATTTGTTCTGTGGTAAAAATTTGATATCCAAAGGCAGCGGGTTCCATAATGGATCTAGCTGGAGTTTTTTAAGCTGCGATGTCGAACACTCATTAAAATTTGCTGCAGACTTTAATGACCCTCCTCAAGTATGGAAATTCAATGCCAGCCATTGTTAAACAAGAGAGGATCAGATGTTGTATTTCTGCTTGATGTTTGTCGCGGTGGTTGCTTGGAAGTTTTCTCCATTTCTTCCTTTTGTTACGTGAATCTGTGAAATGTCCTAGATCCCGATCTATTTGAAAAGCACACCAGGATGATACAGCCTATTTACATAAACGTTTTATGGTCTCATCTTGTTAGTTTCCTTTAGCTAACTAACCTTCTTAATGTATTATGGGAATTTTTAAATTTATATTTAACCGGATGAGGTACATTTTGAGCTTTTTCTTAATAATGCAAGATAATATGTAAAATCTACAAAAATGACAAGCATCTAATAAAATTGTAAAATATTAACTTATTACATAAAAATTATTTACGATAAAAATTTAAAATTTAATTTTTAATTATTTGTTCAAAATGTGAATTTAAATTTTTAACATTAATACTTTGTTAAAAAATTTTCTTTTTAAACATTTTCTGTAAATTTATAAATTGAGTAAGATAATTCTTATTTATTTGCTGTAAATTTTGCTTCTTCACACACACTGCCTATTTATATAATAATTCTATAATTCCGTTATTTTTATAATGACCGAAAATATTATCGCATTCTTTATTTCAGCTTTGTTAACCCATTAAGTACTGAATTATTTGAAGGATGTATGGTTTTGAAGTAAGGAGATGACAAAATCTACACGCCAAATGTGCCCAAAGGGTTGAGACTATGGGAAACCAACACATAAATCATTTCACTTGATCACACAAATTACAACAATAAAAATCAGGAAAAGAAAATCGTTAGAATCTCAGTTTGAATTGTTCAATATCAGTAAACATTACTAATGGAAGTATTTAATTAAAAATATTTCACTAATTTACATCTCGAAACTTTTGACTTTTTCTCTGGCCTTAATGGATGTAACATAAAAAATTATTAATACTTTATTAAAACATTTTTCTATCTTTTTTAGACAAGTCTAGGTATGTCATGGTTATCTCTTCATTCATATTTCGTGTGGGCGACGCCTTCTAGCAGTGAATGTTTGCAATGGCTTGAAATCCATTTTCAATTGAGGGTCTCCATCAAATTTATCCTTGTGGACAAAAATAAAAGTTAGTTGCAAAGCATCAAACAATTCATTAACCCTTCTTTGCATAATGGTGGAAATTTCCATCATAACCTATAATGCCCAAAAATTATATAAAAGAACAAGTTCACTTTAAGTGGATCGTGTTTGGATACCTTTTTAATGTCCATTGCATAAAAAGAAACATAGCTGTCAAAAATAAACAACTGTTCATTATCAGTGAAACGAGCTTAAAGTTGTCTCATTCCGCTGTTTGTTGTAGTTGCAATAAACGTATGATTTCGTTGATAATTTTGTTTTATTATATTAGAGTTTCTATTGCTAAAAAATTGAAAATGAGTGGAAGAAAGGTTTGTAACATGTGTTTCTGTTATTTTCTTCTTTTATTTATATTTAGTACTAAGCAAATGATCTAACTTTGGATGATGATGGAAATTTTTAGCATATTGTATTTTGCTAAATTTATACTATAAATATATACTAAGATTTTTTTAACCATTTTTCCTTTAATTTTGAACATGAATTATATCATCTTGATTTATTTCAATTAAGAAAAATCATGCAAAGAAGGGTTAAGCTAAGCTACATTAAAAAGCGGGTGACACGTTTTCTGGAAAACCAAAAGGATGTTACAAAAAGAGAAATTAATCAAACTTGCAAAATTTCATACCAGCTTACTTTTGCTTGTACTGAACCACAGTTTTTAGTTGGTAGTAAGATTTAGAGAATAAAAGTAAAGGATATTCTCTCTGTCGGAGATAACTATACTGTCAAAGGTAGTTCTGTAAAGGTGAGAAAAAACCAGATTTACTCCAAAGGAAATTTTAGAAATTACTAAAAAATTTCAAAACTCTCTAAAATTTTTAAATTTTTTAAGCAATTTAAATAATTAAATTTTTCAAAATAAACTTTAGAATTTATTTATTAAATGATAAATAAACTCTGACGCTTATTGTTTTAGTTTAAAAATTACTAAAATAAATAAAAAAATTGTTATTAATAAATAACTTAAAGGTTACGATGAGAAAAAACTGGGTTTATATCTAAAGGAATTTGGAAAATTTTCAACTTTTTTTACAAAAAATTTATTAAAATAATTAAAATATTTCTTACAATTAAATAATTATAAGCCAATTGGAAAAACTGATTAAGTTTTCAGAAAAGAGCACACGCATATTGCTTATATTTAAATATTTGTCAGAAACATTCTAAGACACACAATACATTTCTCTTTATTATTTAATTATTTTCCTTCATTTATTCTTATGGCAAATGATTTTTCATGAAAAAAAAAGCAATTTAGCATTAAAGAACCATTTAAATAACTTTAAAGAATTAACACTCAAGAAAATAGCTTTCTAAGAAGTAATTATAACAAAAGAAATTCAAATGTCAACGTTTATTCTAATAATTTTGAAAAGTACATCTTGCTATTTTTTATTAAATGCTTATTGATAGTTTTTATTAGTACATTTGCTCTCCACAGCAAGAGACACTAGTGATTAGCTTTCTTTCTATAGTAACACAGGACAGTTTACTACATTTCGCTTCATATAGATAAGGTAAAATAATCTATTAAATGTGGAATTAGGAAAAAAAATCCAATTTTTTTTTCGGTCCGTAGTAGTGGGGTTCGATGTCTCGTTAAAAATTGATCATACAATTTCAGATATATTCTCGTCGGAAAGACCACATTTCGCTCTAAAAATAGTTTAATTTTTTATTTTTTTATTTTTTATTTTTTATTTTTTAAATTATTTGGTTTATTTAGGTGCAGGTTGTCAGCAATGGAAGTCAACAAAGAAAAAATGTAGTACTGTCACAGTTTTTCTTTGATAAACAGAAGTCATGCACTTGAAAATCGGAAATGGTGCTTATGATTTTGATACTGTAACCACCAACAACGTGTCATTTTGATTTCATCGATTCCATTCGGATATATTTGATGTGAAAGATGCGCGAAATCTGTAGGTGCACAAAGTTATTTTGCTTTAACCCTTCTTTGCATAATGGGGAAAACTTCCATCATAACCTATAATGCCCAAAAATTATATAAAAAAACAAGTTCACTTTAAGTTGATCGTGTTTGGATACCTTTTTAATGTCCATTGCATAAAAAGAAACATAGCTGTCAAAAATAAACAAGTGTCATTATCAGTGCTTAAAGTTGTCTCATTCCGCTGTTTGTTGTAGTTGCAATAAACGTATGATTTCGTTTATAATTTTGTTTTATTATATTAGAGTTTCTATTGCTAAAAAATTGAAAATGAGTGGAAGAAAGGTTTGTAACACGTGTTTCTGTTATTTTCCTCTTTTATTTCTATTTAGTACTAAGCTAATGATCTCACTTTGGATGATGATGTAAATTTTTAGCATATTGTATTTTGCTAAATTTATACTATAAATATATACTAAGATTTTTTTAACCATTTTTCCTTTAATTTTGAACATGAATTATATCAACTTGATTAATTTCACGAATAAAGAAAAAATCATGCGAAGAAGGGTTAAACTATTATCGATAATGTTAATTTTCTCAATAATTATATTCAATATCAAGCTTTTTTATTGAATTATAACGGTATCTCTACATGTGCAATTGCTATACTTCATTAAAAAAAAATGTTTAATTGAAATATCAACAACCGCTATCATTCATTTGGTTTTCATTTAGTAAATTTTAATTATGTGAGCATTCTATTGATATTACTACGAGAGTATTTGCAGGCATTAAAAGATTTTATAAAAATTGGTATTTTTAAGTCAACACTAACTTTAAACTACCGGTGAGGGTTTGATTTGGCTTGTTGATTGAGGAACAATCATTTTTCACCACGAGGGCTCTTTAGACAGGGACTTGCAGTTTAAAGTGTACGCTGACCCATTACAAATACATATGTTTGAGCATCGAATGCACGAACTGTTGAACTGAAGGTCTAACCTTTCAGATGACCATTCTGTACATCCCAAATGCATTTCATGTCGAAGGAAGTGCGTGAACGGCGTGCAAATGTCGAATATTCGGAATGAACTGAGCGAGCTCCCTCGTCACCCGGTGCTCCTTGGCACCCTTTTCTGACTGCGGTCTGCCAATCATGTTTTATAGACGACCCCTGACCTCCGGGGGCAAGGTTGCCAACACCACTGAATCAAAATGCCTTTTCCGATGACAACCTGATGCGCACCTAATAGGTTGGAATCGTTAGGAAGAGGAATGAAAAATTCGATTCCTTAAAAGCATTTCGTTTGAAGAAATCTTTTCAACATTCAAAGAAATGCTTCGCTTCACTTATTGCGATCATCTGAAAAATAATGAAGTCTTATTCGCGACAATTCCCATATCACAGAAACAAATGAACCACTTTCTTTTAGAAAAGTTCCGCGATTTTGATCTAATGCTGATATTAATCTAAAAATTCTAGCAATTCAATGAAATATATTTTAAAAGAAATAAATGTTCAAAAATTATATAAATGGAGGGTGTTCCATTTGCTTAGAAAATGTAATGCAGCAGAGTAAAATTTTCAAAACTTAATTTCATTCATTATGTCACATCTGACTACTTAATTATGTCATATTAGATTAAGATAAGTTTTTTTGTATTAGAGTGCTCATTATAGCATTTCAAAGAACATTTTTTTTATCAAATGAAATAAATTTTCATTGCATATACAAAAAGAAGATACAGAAATATTATACCGCAGAATATAATTTTCCGAACTTACTCGTAACTTCAAATTTCATCATTTTTTTTTTTTTTTTTTGGATTGAGCATAGCCATCTCAATGTGTAAAACGATGAACTGGAAACCAATGAGATATCAGATTTCCCATGGTTTTTAATCTTCATTGTTAACAGCAACTTATGCCACAACAGCATGAAAGATAGAACATGATTTAAAGATGGTCAAAATATAATCTATATTTATAGAATTTTCCTGGCCCAGTGATAGAATCATTCTGTTCGAAATTCACCATTTGATTTTACTTATTACTGACTATCAAGAGAAAAAGTTTGACACCATGGAATGACCCCAGCCAATTTCATAGAAAATTGGCCGTATTCACAGGTAGCAAGGGGGGGGGGAGGAAACCGAGAATTCTCCCAAGCAAACATTCTTTCAAGTATCCATACAGAATGCAAAAATAAACAGCGTTCTTCTATCTTTGTTTAACGATGACTAGAATCGAACTTTCTGTGGAGTGATTTCTTACCAATAGACGACGTGAGTCCTTTTAGGAAATGAATGAAATACAAGATATAAGCAGGGAACAAGGAAAACAGAACAGCTCTATCCCTCTGCTTGTTTGCTTTTGTTGTGAATAATCCTCCAAGACTCATGCATAGTCCAAGAGAAAGACATGAAATTTGGAAGACATAAATTCTGATCCATCATCCAATGCCACATTTTGGGTAATATAGTTAAATAATCGAACTGACAACTGAATTGACAGTTATCTAGTATTCAGCTCAGAAGCTCATCGATTCGATTACCACTTCCGACGGAGATGTTTGTTGTGGCTCGGTATCCACTTTAAAACATCTGTCCCCATCGAAGGATCTTTCATATATAAAACATGGCTACACACCAAAAGTAAGAGTAACCATTGATATTTCTGAAAAGAATATATTCTTTTATTGAAAAAAAAAAAGAAATGCATATTTTTAAAGTTCAAACTGCATAAATTAAGCATCTGGATAATTTGTAAAATCATTTTCCAGCATGCAATTCAAATGAAAAATAAAATGGTTATTAAAGCATGCGCAAATAACAATTTTTTACAAATAACAATTTACTATGCAAGTTGTGCGAATTATAAATCGTGTATTTTCTTTTGTAACAGAAAATTACTTTGAAAACCATTTTTACCATAAAATCAATTGTCTTGCAAACATTAAAACTTAATTTGTAAATAAATGATAGAACTTATTGTGATATAAATTGTTTGAAAGGGCGATAAGAAATTTGATTGCTTAGGTTATTATTTTTGCATATTAGAAAATTTCAACATCATAAATAATACTTTTCTCATAATGCGAACTCCAATTTGTAAAAAAACAAAAATTTTTGGTTATCAATTAATGAGCATTATATTTGAAATTGATAAAATGTCTTTCACCTGAAGAATTACAAAAATAAACTAGGATTAAAATTTATTTTTTCATTGAATATTAATTTGACAAATTTTAAAAACTATGGATTGATCCATGACACGTTTTTAACAGGGGAAAATACACATTTTCTCTACAAACATAGAAACTGAGAGGTCTCGATCGCTCCGAGCGGCGACAGAATAAGAATTTTGACAGCTCGACCCTCGTTTGCGACCGACACGTTGAACGAGGTGAAGCCACTCTGCCGACTTCATTATGCAACACTTAAAATTGCACTTAGCGTTCGGCAATTTCACTAAAAGTGCAAAATTGTATTCTCTGTCAGTCATTTCAAACTGTTTACTACTTAATCGATGTCTCATGGCCCACATTTCTGACAGCTGATTCTAAAACATGCAAACTCTTTGAAGTACTTGAAAGAATTGAAAATCTTTAAGTTTGAATTTCATTTTTACAAGACTCAGCTTTGCTTTTTACTTTTAAACAAATTTTGCTACTTTGCACTCCAATTTTTTCTACTTGGAAAAACAACAAAGATATGACGATCATGAATTAACGGGAAGAGTCGACTAGCGATTGACGAAAAGTTATTTAATTTGGGAGCTTAGAATAAAAGATTGGATTTCGATTAAAATGTAGTTCCAGGGATAGCTTTGGTCCTGAAATATATGAACGCAGTATAATGGGAGCGATTAATGCCGAATGAGAGGGTTGACATTGTTTTTGTCAATAATGCAGGGTAATGAAATAAATAGCTTTTCGTGTTTGTTTCTATGAGAAAAAGGCGAAGGAAGTTTGATCTTCTAAATACTCTGCTCAAAACAATAAAAGAATAACTGAGGTTGATCCTGGAGAGTTGTTTGGGGGATTGATACATTATTAACAGACAGGTTAGGCTATATGAGATAAAATTGTAAGTTCATGTTTTACGGTATGAAAGAGAAATCCAACTGCTTTGCAATGAAGCTGAATATGAAAGATTTTGAACCAGAATTGCTCTGAATTTAAGAAAATTATGTGGTGAAGTAGAATCAATAAAATGAAAATAAGTGTGTTTTTATTTTTTTTAAAGTATGAATCTTTATTTGCATGCTTCTTATACTGTATTATAATAGTATTTTCGTTAATCTGCGCTTTAGGTCCCCTACTCTGCCAACTTGGCGATAAATGCACCAAGCGTGGTAAACCGAACGTTTTTATAGCTAATGAGCTCTTTATAGCAACCTCCATAGGAAATAATTTGCGCTTTTTCGAGCATGCTCATTAATTGGTTTTTTTCTTTTAGCATTTTCATTGGTCGTTAATTAGTTTCAGTTGAAAAATCGGTCATTTTCATTGGTTGCTAATTAGTTTAAAACCGTTAAAAATCGTATTCCGTTATCGCCATGGCAACAGCGTTTTTGAAAACGTGCCAAGTACGAGACCCACAGCACACTTTCGCCAAGTTGGCAGAGTAGGGGACCTAAAGCGCATTTTCACCAGTATTTTATTTATAAAGAAAATGTATCTTTATAAATAAAAAGAAATCAGATCTTAAGAATCTAATACAGTTATTTTACGAACTGTTTTATCAGTTCAAACGAGTTCGTAAAAACGAGTGCTTATCGTAATACTCTATTCGCATTAAAATTCCTTATAGGCTGCCCGTGAACTGCTTCAAAGCAATATGGTTTGGGGAATGATTGCTTGGAAAATAACCACTTCTCTTACTGTGATACTTATAACAGTAGATGTTCTAGAAAATGCAAGATATTTCTTGACGTCTTGCGATTATGAGTTGGCAGGTTTAGCGACCACAAAACAACCCACTGAAAACGAAACGTAATTGCTAATTATGTGATTGATTATTGATTGATTGGCTGATAATTGTAATAAAATATTTTATAATGTTAAAAGGCGAATGATACGTCAAAATGAATATTCAGATAGAATTTAAAAATTATTTTAAATAAGTAAGAACGCACGCTTACGTGATTGAGGAATCTCCACGACCTTTTGACCTTCGCTCCCTCCCACCCACTTTTCTTATTAAAGACAATTACTGTCTGACATAATTACCCCTTTTTTTATGAAAGCTTCCCTTTGCCTGGGGGAGGAGAAAGGGAGGTCACGTGGGATCATTCTGAAACATCATTTAAATCATCATTTTTAAGGGAAGCTAATTTTCAGTGCCATTTGCTGATTAGAATAATTCTTTTATTGAGGAAAAGAATTGCGTATGAATTGTGATATTAATACTGAAAATAATTGCAATGAGCTCATGATTTTTTTAAAATTGTAAAAAATAATTGAGAGAAGATGATATAACCAATTAAAAAGCATTTTTCCATACAAAAATCATTTGTGAAAGTTTTATTACATTTGTGTGTCATTTGATCCTTAGTAAAATGATTGACTCATTTAAAACATTTTTGCAACACTCAAACAATGGTTTGAGAAAATTCATTTGTTTTGATAGCTTAAAGGCATAATATTTTCTTTTCTTGAAATTTGCTTTAATTTCTTGAAATTTAATCAGTAGTACATCCCTAACTGCTTTAACACATGTAATGCAATTTCATAATCATAGATCACCTTAGATATATGATTACAGTTAACCATTTCTAAACAACCAAATTTTTTTCTGATCTCAACAATTTATTAAATTTTTTTTTTTTAATTTGCAATTTAATTCCATTTATTTGAAGGACTCACTGGACCTCGCGATAAGAGAAATTCTATTTATATTATTCTATAAGAAAGATTATTTCAAATGACAGGAACATCACGCAATTAGTTCCTGCCTTTTAGCACAACGGGAGGAACTGACGACATCTTATAGAGTGGGGCACCCACTGGCTATTCCACCATGACAAAGAAGTAAGTGAATCTTCGTTATTTAAAAGCTGGTCCAAAGCAGAAGTTCTCCAGAATTTTCTGGATTTTCCCCTCTTGAGACACGCCAATAAAGTTCTGTTCTTGCGGAAAAGTTCTCTCGGAAAAGAGTAAGAGGCAAATATACAAAATCATTATAACAGCTTTCAGGTTTTCGATTACTTGTTTTACAGATTCTTAATCAAAACATGCTTCATACATATTAATCAAAAGAAACTATCATTTCAATGAATTACTTTTTGTTCCACAATATTTATCCCTTCTTTTACTGACTTCTCAGTAAGTATGCGAAATATTAGCTTGGGGAAAAAAATCCATTATTTTTACATGAACTTCAAAGCTTTATTTATGCATAAGTATTTTTGATTAGATTTGTGCAAATGATTTCAAATTGTTTAGTGACTGATCTTTTACTTCTGCGCTGCTAACATGCTGGCCAACTTCGGACATTTTTGTGATTTTATCAATTTTTTTGAGAGGGGCCTATGGAAGCGGGCTGGATGTTTAACATCAAATATACTTGAATGGAATCGATAAAACCGAAATAGCACGTGATTGGCTTTTAAAGTATCGGGACAATAAACACCATTCCCGATTTTCAACTGACTGACTTGTATTTTTGCTTTTATTAAATAGAAACTGTGAATGTACAGCATTTCCTCTTTGTTGGCTTCCATTTTTAACATCCTGTACCTTTAACCCTTCTTTGCATAATGGTGGAAATTTCCATCATAACCTAAAATGCCCAAAAATTATATAAAAGAACAAGTTCACTTTAAGTTGATTGTGTTTGGATACCTTTTTAATGTCCATTGCATAAAAAGAAACATTACTGTCAAAAATAAACAAGTGTCATTATCAGTGAAACGAGCTTAAAGTTGTCTCTGTTTGTTGTAGTTGCAATAAACGTATGATTTCGTTTATAATTTTGTTTTATTATATTAGAGTTTCTATTGCTAAAAAATTGAAAATGAGTGGAAGAAAGGTTTGTAACACGTGTTTCTGTTATTTTCCTCTTTTATTTCTATTTAGCACTAAGCTAATGATCTAACTTTGGATGATGATGGAAATTTTTAGCATATTGTTTTTTGCTAAATTTATACTATAAATATATACTAAGATTTTTTTAACCATTTTCCCTTTAATTTTGAACATGAATTATATCAACTTGATTTATTTCACCAATAAAGAAAAAATCATGCAAAGAAGGGTTAAACTGAATGGGCAAAATAAAAAACTGCAAAATAGTTTTTAAGTACGAAATGTGATCTCTCCAACGAGCATGAATCTGAAATTGTAGGATTGATACTTAAAGAAATGTAGAACAATACAGTGATCGACCAAAAAGTAATGGATTTCTTTTTCCCACAGCTAATATGTTATCGATGATTCACTTAAAGAGAAATTATACTGATAGTCAAGACTCATATTTACAAGCTATCTCTTTCACACCATTTTATTTTGTCTGCAATTCTCTTAAGATTTCGAAAAACTGGAAATATAAAAATGGAGGTTTCTAACTGATTTTAAAATCACAATAGAAATATAAGATCATCAGCGCAACGAATAAAAAGGATCTTAAATGAGGAATTTGTGTCTGGTGGTGTCTTTGCGTGAGAAAAGATGTGTAATTCATTTCCTGCGGATATGACAGATCATTTGTATCATTGATGGAACTCCATTTACATTTCCGGACAATTCGAATCTGGAGAAAACAGCGAGTTTTAATTCTTTAAACATAAAAGTAAACAACTCGCAGTGGGACGTCTTTCAGGGCTCTTCTTGCTTCACTTCAGTTCTGACAGAACATGTGATTTCCCTAAGCTTTAACCCAACCTCGCTGGAACAATGGGAAAGTGAAAGCCATACGCTACGGAGAACTTAATGTTTTCGAAGAATGAAGTAAAACGAACAAAAAGCTCCTTCGCCGGTTCTTTAGCATCACAAAAGGATGACCTGCATTATCTTTTTTTCACTTTCTTCTTGGCGAGCTCCTTCCTGGGTCTCTTTCCACACTGAGGGCATGACCCCCGACCGAAAGGGAGCATCATAATTTGTAATGGAGAGACATAAACCGTTCCATGTTCTTTGAATCAGTCAGTTGCTTATTTTAAATATTTCTAATATCCTATTAATATAAAATAAAAGTTTCCTCATAAAATGATACAGAGATGTCATACTGTCGAAAAGGATTTTTTTGGCATCATTCACTTGTATACATTGTTGTGAACTCTTTCCGGACTCATAGCCAAGTGAAATTGAGTAACAGCAATGGCCTTGAAAATATAGTAACATAACTGGGTTGATTAATTAAAATGTGAAACATAAGTCCCGGTTGGGAGATCAGCCTAACGCAAAGCCCCCTACTGTTTAGTTCTAACATTGATATATATATATATATATATATATATCAATATATATATATATATATATATATTATAAGTGTGAGACATGGTTTGCAATAAACATAAGGATCAAATATTCTTAAACGAAAAAATAATTACATTTATTGATATTTTTAAGAATTTAATATGATAAGTAGCAAAATATATATAGAATAATTAAAAATTAAATTATAAAATTTAGATGGATGATCTTAAATTTAAGTAGATGAAATTTTAACTAAATGTATGGATTGAAGCAAAAGTAAAATGTTAATTATGGAAGCTGTAGATTTTATTTTATTCTTCATAATATAAACATGAAATTCTTATCTACATTTATCAAGTGTGACATGAAAATTTTGTTGAGTTATGAATACAACTCTTTTGACCGAAAGCTGGACGATGACGTATGTGAAAAATCAACTGGTTGATTTCTTCTTCTCTGACAAGCAAAACTTATAGAGATGTGCAATAAATTACTTTGAGGGTTTAAATTTTTCAACTCTTGTATCCATTATGTATATATATATGATCTAATCATAATAATTTATGATAACCTGATAAGAATGTTATCAGCAAAAGAAGTTAGTTTATTGTTTACTAATAAGTAAATTTTAATACTTATATATAAAAAAATAATAATCAAATTACCCTGTTGCAGTGAAATAATAATCTTCAAATGAATGTCATACTTTTATGTTATAAAGATAATTGAAATCATAAGTAAGCACAATTTTATGTCAATCTACTGAAATTTGTGTTTTTATATAATTTACCATTACTTTCGTGCATTTATTTTCTAAAATCTAAATGAATTCTAAAATAAAACTAACTAATAAAACCAACCAATGAAGATTAACTAATAAATTATTATAAACCTATCAATCTTCACATTTATATTATGAATTGACGAAATCAAGTAAAAGGATGGTGGGAGGTTCTATACCAGATGTAGTCGAAGATTTGTCGTGTTTATTAATGATGTGTGCGGTACATACATTGGTCGTGGTTGTAATTTCCTTCCCCCAGTAGAACATGGTTGGAAGAGAAGAGTTCCAGTTCGAATGTCGACCTCATCGTGTGACCGTGGTTCAAAATCTCTTGGCAATTGGTGGTGTTTTGGATTTTTAGTCAGCATAAATTGGAATGGGAAATGTATCGCAAGCAAACATTTAGAAGAACATTTCATCTTTGATTACACTTTAAAATAAAATTTATAAAAAAAAATAGGTAGAACACTATTTAAAAAAATAAAAACAATTCCCACTGCGAATTCCATTTCTTTTATGAGGAACATGCCTTATAATGGAAATTTTATTGGAGACACGAGTCATTCAGAAGTTTCTTATCACATAATGCTCATACGTGCAATTGTTCAATATTTCAAGAGCTTTTATTTCCTGCTATTTCTTTTTCCAACTGCGGGACTCACGACTCAAATCCTATTGTAGGCCTGTGTTTAAAGACCCTTTTTATTCCATTCAGCACATAAAAGGCAGCCTGCGCTTTCCTCCATGGCAGAGCACGAGGGCACATCTTGAACTTCTCACCTCCACTCCAGAAGACTTCCTCGGTGCCTTTCTGCGAGTCATGCCGGCCACTTAACTGCTCTTATGGAGTCTGGAGCGAGTACGGACACAGTTACAAATTCTGACTTCCTTGTTATGGAGCTCGCACACATTGGGTTTTGTTCCATGGAAAGAATGCGCTTTCGAAGTAATTCAGTTTGTGCGAAGTTGTTTTATGATTGTCAGAACAGACGAAATCCTAATTGGCTACCGCAATGCGCTGACTTTTCTTAATCAATCAGAATTCGTTTCTTTTCAGCAAAGTGTATAAAGAAAATGGGAAGATTCTGGTTTTATGGCATTCCTTTTAATACTTTGTCCTATGCCGTATTTTGTTGTCTCCCGGTGGCCGAATGACTCTCTTTCCCATAGAAGTCCACACACTATTGGATAATGGAAGTTCTTTTCTTGTGCTTGAGAATTTCTAGGAGTATTATTTGATTCCAGTATCTAGGAGTTTAATAAAAGTAATGGGTACTCAGTATTGTTAGCTAAACTCAAGTATTATTCATGAAGTTCAACTGAAAGTCTGAATTCCCATGATTCAATTATCTTCAATAATGTTTTCTTGCGACAACAACTGTCGTGCAATAGAAGCTCTTAAGTTAGATAGCAGACACAATTCAACATTCGGAGATCGCTGTTGGAAAAGATCGCAGACATTCTTTTGATCAATCTGAGAGAAAGTCTTCATGCTTTCGGAGAGATAGTAAAACCAATTAATGATTATGTGAAAAAGTCATCGGAATCACTTTCATTTTCTCTTTCTTATTTTAATATTTTTTTTATCATCGCTACAATGCTTTTTTTTTTTTTTTTTTTTAAATCCTGTGCTGTATTTTCAAAGCTTTTCTTTAAAACGATAAATACATTTTGTATGTCTAGTGCCATCATCCTTCGAGAAGCAAGAAAAGATCTCCCGATACACTTAACATGTCAATATTGAATCCTATTTTGGGGATATCATGATCGTGTGATATACTGCTCATATGGCATAATAAAGAGTCAATGATGGCTTTTTTCCTTTCATATTTTTAAATAAATGAATGAATTATGAAATGATTATGAGTAAAGCTATATCTTCACTTATTCAAATCGGTTCCATTGAATTCCCTTATTTTACTACTATTCAAATAAATTAATTATTGCATATCTATTTTTATATTGCGTTCCCTTCATATCTACTTTTATACCTTCTTTCGTGATAAATTTTTATGGAACGTATTTCAGCTGAATTATGTAAATGTAATGTAATTGTTGAAAGTATTAATGGTGATGTGTTTAAGAATACTTTCTTAATATGCACGCACCATTAAGTAACTCCTTTTTATTCATAAACACTGAATTTGAATGTTCATGTTTCCTTTTTTGTTCACCGCGGCTCATTTAACGGAATTAATAGTTAAAAGAGTGTTCCATAACTCTATAAACAAAATAAATGGGAATCGAAGTCATGAACGTTTGAAAGGAAAGTCAGCAAACTAATATATAACGGAATACAGTTTAGTAAATAACGGTCAATATTTGAAAGTATTATATTAAAATGAATGAAACACAGTAGGAATTACTCTGAAGTATAGTAAGAAAAGGGAAAAAATTGGTACAAAAATGAATGCTATTACCATTAAAGAAGTATTTAAACAATTAGATTACATTCCAGTTGAAAAATTAATCCCTATGTTCTACATCTCATCAGAAATGCAATTTTTGCCACACAGTGTTTTCCTTAGTTGAAAATAAAAATTTCGTGCAATAAATAAGCCAGTAGCAAAGGTTGATAATCTGCGCTTTAGGTCCCCTACTCTGCCAACTTGGCGATAAATGCACCAAGCGTGGTAAACCGGACGTTTTTATACCCAATGAGCTCTTTATGGCAACCTCCGTAGGAAATAATTTGCGTTTTTTCGCGCATGCTCATTAATTGGTTTTTTTCTTTTAGCATTTTCATTGGTCGTTAATTAGTTTCAGTTTGAAAAATCGGTCATTTTCATTGGGTTGCTGATTAGTTAAAAATCGTATTCCATTATCGCCATGGCAACAGCGTTTTTGAAAACCCGCCAAGTACGGGACCCACAGCACACTTTCGCCAAGTTGGCAGAGTAGGGGACCTAAAGCGCATTTTCACCTCAAAGGTGATGCCATTATTATTCATGACGTGTTTAAGAAATGAAACAGTATTACAGCTTAGAAACTGCATACTCCTCAGAATCAATTTCTCATTAGCATTGCGAGTTCCGCTAAATACTTTTTTTGCCCACTTTAAAAAGAATAATAAATTGTGCAAAGAATAGAGAGCTGCGGCGGTTGAGTTCCCAAAGAGCATTCCAACAATGCCGGTTCACCTCGTGCCGTGAGTCATATCAACAGAATCTCTCTAAAGCAGGTGATCAGCCGAAGATGCAGAAGATGAACCGTGTCAAGGATTTCTCATCCCCTCCAAGGTGTGAGAGACGCACGATGGTTTAAATGGCATCTCCCTCCCCCCTCGCACCATCCCCTGGGCACCACGGGCGGCATTTCCCACACTTGAATTCCTTTCCCGAATCCCATTCAATGCCAAATGCCCGAGAAAAGGGTTGTTGGGAATTCGATCCACCCCCACATGATGCGCGCGCGAGAAAAATCATTTTTTTATGGCTTATTTCAGGATTTGTTGGATAGATTCCTCGGAGTTGGGCAATTCCTCATTGTCTTGCACCCAGAACAAAAGAGGTTGCAATGATTTCGTTCGGTAATGATTCTGAGAGGAATGTGACACCGTCTTCCCCTTCCATTCGAGGAATTGTTTTCTCAGAATCAAAGTGCGGTCATTAACTTACAGCATGCGTAATAAAATCTTTTACTTTTTACATGGAATAACAGTTATTGGAATCTTGGGAAGCTAAACTTTTACTGATGATATTTCTGATGTTGAAAGTAAGGGACAAATATTGTGTAAAATGCTTTCGTATAAATTGAATGCAGATAGGGATTATTCTTTAACCCTTCTTTACATAATGGTGGAAATTTCCATCATAACCTTTAATGCCCAAAAATTATATAAAAGAACAAGTTCACTTTAAGTTGATCGTGTTTGGATACCTTTTTAATGTCCATTGCATAAAAAGAAACATAGCTGTCAAAAATAAACAAGTGTCATTATCAGTGCTTAAGGTTGTCTCATTCCGCTGTTTGTTGTAGTTGCAATAAACGTATGATTTCGTTTATAATTTTGTTTTATTATATTAGAGTTTCTATTGCTAAAAAATTGAAAATGAGTGGAAGAAAGGTTTGTAACACGTGTTTCTGTTATTTTCCTCTTTTATTTCTATTGAGTACTAAGCTAATGATCTAACTTTGGATGATGATGGACATTTTTAGCATATTGTTTTCTGCTAAATTTATACTATAAATATATACTAAGATTTTTTTAACCATTTTCCCTTTCATTTTGAACATGAATTATATCAACTTGATTTATTTCACTAATAAAGGAAAAATCAAAAAGAAGGGTTAAAGGTTACTATGGCAATAACGTTGATAAATGCGGCTTACGTATGTTGCTGCTGGGCTCACTGTGGAATGTCTGCTCTCTTCGGAGTGGAAGATCTCCCACCACTGTTGAACAGCGAAAAATGGAGGCTGTGCGCATGTCTACTGCTTATCTGCTAGGTGGGTGCTTGGGAGTTTTTAGAGTTTCCTGCTTTGTGAGGCGGGAATATAAGAACTTTATCAATGAAAAGTCTTTCTGAAAGCAAAAGACGGATGATGCCTTATGTCTTACGTCTTCAGGTCGTTAGTTTGTTCACGACGTGGTATGAAATATACAATAATTTCACACATAGTTAGTAATTGATATTTACATTATACCAACTAATTTAGCTCTAATCATAAGCATTTACAAATATCAAAATGCAAGAATTATAAACTTATACTTTTAATTTGAAGTGACTTGGAAAATTAAGCCATTTTTTGCAGGTGGTCCAATGCATATATATAAAATTATGTTGAAAATGTGTCCATCTACACAGAGTTGAGCTGTATGTGATATTTTTAAATGAGATGCAGCTTATTAAAATTGATGTCAAATTAAAAATACAATTATCTCCAACTATGAATTATAATAACGTGAGCAAGCAGAATTGAAAGAGTGCAACGTCATATGATCGTGTTAGCTGGTGGTGAATGACTCCGTTCTCATGACCGAGAAGTAGCAGGTTTTATACCAGATCCGTCATCTTGAGAGGTTTTAGAAATTTCGCAGAGTTCAATGCTGCTCCATTAGTGTGGCGTTTCGTAGAGAATTTCTATCTCAAGTGACTCCCACACAACTTGACAGTGGTTTAAAGTGACACGGTATTAGTGTGTTGAAATATATTGCAATGAATTCCGTGCCCATATACCAATTAAAATCTGATTGCTTTGTTAACTGTAGAGAATGTAGTTGGGCGATTTCATTTGCTTTCATGAAAGTCTAATTCGTTATTATAACATTTTAAAGCAATATATTCAAGTCATCTTTCGTTATATAAGTCTCCTTTCTTCGCAGGTAAACATCTTTCAACTTTTTTTTACCGCGGAGACAAAATTTTATAACATCCTTGTACACTTTTCCTGGTGTGATAATAATTAACGTCCTATTTTTGGTTTTCATGGCTATTCGAATGAAATTATTATTCACAAATCTCCCTCAAATGTCTATTGAAAGCTTGTTGGATTCACTTAATAAAACTTTTGCTTTTCTTCTTAATTTCGCAATTCTTAACATTTCGGAAGCTTAACTAAAATATAAGTAATGATCCTCAATACTTTATGCTACTAGAAATTCAACAGCTAAAAATGGCGCATTTCAAGCACATTCTGTTCTTAACTATTTACTTTTTTATAATAAAATAGAAATTAAAAATTGATACATTGAAAAAAATTGCTTGCGTGAGATTTTTTTCGCTTATCAAATTAAATCTAATAAATAGAATTCCTGTTTCTCGCTCTGCAAATGCTAAAAATGTGTTTTCTTATACGCAAATGTATTAATTATATGACATCCAAAATTGCCCAGATATGCACATCTTTTGCTCAAATTATTTTTACAATAACTGGAGTATCAATAATCATACAAATTAAATCTAATAAATAGAATTCCTATTTCTCACTCTGCAAATGCTAAAAATGTATTTTCTTATACACAAATGTATTAATTATATGACATCCAAAATTGTCCAGATATGCACATCTATTGCTCAAATTATTTTTACAATAACTGGAGTTTCAATAATCATACAAGGATACAAAAAAAACCTGATGCTTGGGTGAATAGAATTGGTCTTAGATTCATCTTTGACACTCATCCGGGTTGGCAGTCGCATAGTTAGCGCTCTGGTTTATGTTTATGATTTCGATTCCCTCACCTAAGTTTGTAGAATGGTTTGGAATCCAGTTTAAACTGAAGGTCATGGTCTAATGAACTCTTGTGGGCAAAAAATGACCGTTTAGTAATTTGAAAACTATTTTGGTTATTAAAACTAAATAGGAAATTAGTTTCCTTTTTATCAGCACTTTCTTGGTACGTACCGGGTTATAAAGGGTTTGTACCTTATATTTGAGTATTTTTACTTGGAAAATATATATGTCCCCTCCTAAGCAGTTTACGAGTCTTAAAATATAATTCACAGTTCCTCTAGCTAATAAATTAATAAATAAAACGTACAACATTATGTTTATATAATTTATTGATAAAAGCTACGAAACTCATTTCTTTTATTGAATGGAATTGATTTAAAATAGTGAAAAGTATAGTTCACTAAATGCTATTTCTAAAATATTTTTAACCCTTCTTTGCATGATTTTTTCTTTAATTAAAGGAAAAATGGTTAAAAAAATCTTAGTATATATTTATAGTATAAATTTAGCAAAAAACAAAATGCTAAAAATTTCCATCATCATCCAAAGTTAGATCATTAGCTTAGTACTCAATAGAAATAAAAGAGGAAAATAACAGAAACATGTGTTACAAACCTTTCTTCCACTCATTTTCAATTTTTTAGCAATAGAAACTCTAATATAATAAAACAAAATTATAAACGAAATCATACGTTTATAAACGAATTAAAACGAAATTAAAACAAAATTATAAACGAAATCATACGTCAAAGGTATCCAAACACGATCAACTTAAAGTGAACTTGTTCTTTTATAAAATTTTTGGGCATTATAGGTTATGATGGAAATTTCCACCATTATGCAAAGAAGGGTTATCGGAATTCAGCACAAATTCATGCCTAAAAGCAACACCAGTTTTTAAACCCTTAACTCATTTGTCCATATCTGACTGACTATATCCATATGTTACCGGCAAATGTGCACATGCTGGTTTGCCGATAGGTACTCTCTTGCATCTCCTGTAATATTTTTACACGAGGTACAATAGAGTACCGTCAAAGGAGGAAACGTGGAAAACTTCCAATCACCCACACAGATAGACGAACATGCAGAAACGAAACACCCGTATCCTGCTATGGAAGACTGGGTTCAGATTGAACTCGGAATTTTTTACTCTGATGAATGTTGACCCATCACTAAGTCCAAGTGAGGGCTAAATTTATGCCTAACATAACGGTTGCCTTTTGATAGGTTGTTATGATACATTTCTGCTAGCTTGCTTCTGATGCCGTTTGAATTCGATAAATGCAATCAACAACACCATTTTGAGCCAGATTCAAATAACGAGACTGAATCCTGAGTTGACATCCTTTTCTTCACTCCAAATAACAGGAAAATCTTTGTACTTTCCAGAGCTTCTAACATATTCAGGTCATCTTTGTGAGTTAAATCAATATTACTACATGCCCACTACTTTTTAAACACTTTGCTGTGGCAATCTTATACTTGTTATTCTAATTTTAGTAGAATTTTACTTCCATTTTAGTTTTTAAGATTGGATATCAAATGCGTTAACAGATTTTTCAGACTCCTTGAGTAAAAAGTATTAAATTCAACCTAACTGCAAATGTAAACAATGTTAACTATGTCTGTCAGCCACAGAACGATTTTTTTTTTTTTTGAAAGTCACCATCATCAGGATTGGCACGATAGCCCTTTGTAGGCCTGGACCTTTCTCAGAAGCTTTTCCCAATCTGCCTTTCTCCCAACCATTAATCTCCAATTCTTTACTTTTTAGGATGGCAAAGTCCTCATCCACACAGTCTTTCCATCTCTTTTTGGGCCTTCCCCTTGGTCTTTTATTGCAGAAGGGGTTATATTAAAAACTTTTAATGCTGTTCGTTCTGAGCTCATTCTTACTACATGCCCTGTCCATCTCAAGTAATTATCAGAATAAGCTTTGAAGATTTTCATGTTAGCACGCTTGAGAAGAAGCGAATCTAGAAATAAGCAGTTAGAAATTGACTATGTATTCGCCATAAATTGATTCATCATAAATACAATACTATTATTTAAGTTATTTATTTAAGTAATACATAGTTATTTTACTTTATTACTTAAGTGTTATTTACTTCAGTAATACTTAAGTAAACTAATAAAATAACTTAAGTAATAGTAAGTATAATTTTAGATGAATGCGTCAGACTCCGGATGATTGTTATTGATACTTGATGATTTGTTATTATTTCTTGACGAATGAATGTAGTAGTGCATAATGCAGTTGAATCGGAGTTGCGTGTCTGTATTAAACACAGACTTTCAATTTGTATTTTTATTTAAAAATATCGTCCCCTTTTTGATTTTCATACATTCAGTATTTACAAAGCCAAACATACTCCTGGATCATAAAGGAACGAGTTCATGATCTCCCCCATAAAATGGGATTTAATTCAATATACCTAGAACTCTTAAATTTATTGACGAATCTGTAATTGTGTGTGCAAAGCCATTCCACATATAAAATCGGAAGGAAAAGCAATTTAGTAGAATAAAATGACAAATGGAAATCATGAAGAAAGATCCTTCAACTAAAACTTACCATTAAAGGGCGATTACATTGTATGCATTCCATCCGGCTATTCTGAGAAGGTGGAAGGTCGCATTGATTTCCATACGCTGGCTCTCAATCAATGGTCAAGGAAACTAAACGCATTGTGAAGATGACTTGTTGTTCCTACATCCGACCATAAGTTTCAGGGAAGAAACGTTCGACGATGACATCAAATTACACGTTTGCGGAAAAGAGACTGATGGTGAATGCTTGCGCAGAAACGTGACCATAGTATTCCTCCGTTTATCACTTTCATGATCTATAAATATGTGATACAGGCGTTTCAAATCCTCTGTAGAGCAGCCTAAAAATGGAAAGTGTTATGTATTGTTTACAACATAAAATTAAAACTATGTTTTCTGATGGCTCCGATTTCCATATAACTGATTGCATAGTGCGGTATTGAAGCCAAAGTAAAACACATTTAGCTTGTGTAAATCCCTTTCTTTGGTATACAATTATTTCAATGCTTTATATAAAGTTATCATTTCAAATTCATCATGAAAATCAGAGATCATGTTGATAGCTTATGTTAAATGGATAATTGCAACATTTGTTCAACTTAAATTAAGTAACATGAAAAGTACTACAAAAGTATTGTAAATGAATGAATAAATTAATTCTGAGGAAATAAATCAGTTCCAAAGGTTCATTATTCTCCAGTATTTTTTTTTTATCTGACTCTGTAGTAGAGATATCCTGTCTTACAAGCATAACTCTCATTGGAAAGATATGAATAGGCATAATATATAGTAGATCCTCAAGGATTTGACATCAGGGGAAGGGAGTTACGATTTTTCATAAAAGACGCATCTAGTGATATAGAATTCCGTTTAGAGTATCACGCCAATAGAGAGAGAGAGAAAGAGAGGTATCAGCCTAGACAATTTACTACTGAAAACCAAATTCTAACTAGTACCACTCACATGAAATAGTACGTTATATCAAACTTTACTCAGTAATTTAACTAAAATTTGGTATTAAACCTTCTTTGCATAATGGTTGAAATTTCCATCATAACTCATAATGCCCAAAAATTATATAAAAGAACAAGTTCACTTTAAGTGGATCGTGTTTGGATACCTTTTTAATGTCCATTGCATAAAAAGAAACATAGCTGTCAAAAATAAACAAGTGTCATTATCAGTGCTTAAAGTTGTCTCATTCCGCTGTTTGTTGTAGTTGCAATAAATGTATGATTTCGTTTATAATTTTGTTTTATTATATTAGAGTTTCTATTGCTAAAAAATTGAAAATGAGTGCAAGAAAGGTTTGTAACACGTGTTTCTGTTATTTTCCTCTTTTATTTCTATTTAGTACTAAGCTAACGATCTAACTTTGGATGATGATGGAAATTTTTAGCATGTTTTTTGCTAAATTTATACTATAAATATATGCTAAGATTTTTTTTAACCATTTTTCGTTTAATTTTGAACATGAATTATATCAACTTGATTTATTTCACCAATAAAGAAAAAATCATGCAAAGAAGGGTTAATAAATGATTCATTTAATCATGCAATGTAAAAATAGTTAATAAATGTCAAATCTGGTGATATCAATTTACATTAAAACAAAGTTTATGCAAAAATGCTGGTCTCTTATACAATATTATATTAAAATATAATGGACAGAATTTATAATTTTTTTTGTTTATAAACTGAAAAAGAATGCAATATATATTTAGTCAAACCATGAATAATTAGCTATACAAAACAACAAATTATAAGAAAGAATGTAATTTAATTTATATGTATAAGTATTAAAAATAGAATACAGTAACTGCGTGCAAGAAAGGACTAATAAAAATATTTAATTCGTATAATAAAAGCTATTTCCTATGTTACGTATGTTAATTGTAATATTTTGTTTCTCTTTAATGTATGACGTAGTACTTGGTACCAAAATGAAACAAAATAATTTGACCAATAGCCATACAGTTACAATCTTATTCTTATTGAAAACTTTTTAATTTAAAAAAAATCTTTTCTTGATCTTACTTTTCTAGTTACTTTAATTCTTATTTACAATGCGAATTAATGTATGTGTCATTGTAATTACAATTATTCATTTCTTATATTCAGAGTCTTGATAATACAATTTAGATCCTGTAGACCTGGAATATTTAGCGCATTGATTTTCAGTTTAATAGTCAATATGCTCGACTCTCACATCGTACTGGTTGTTTTTAGTATGCTTCCTAATCTACAAGAAGTCATAGGTCCTAGCCTTACTCGACTTGGTTTTTCAATTTATAGTTACTTTTTTCACATGAGAACTATTTTAACTAATTTTTCCATTTAAAATAGACTTAGAATATATATCAAACCTAAGATTGGATTCGATCTAATGAACTTTTGAGCTAAAAGCCTAAGTGAGGATTTTTCTGTTACTAGCTCGAATAAGAACCAGAATAAAAAAAGCTACAACAAAAATATTGCAGTTTAAATATATCAAGATATTTAAAATGTTAAGAACAAAGAAGTGAATGCTTAGAGATTCTTTTTTTGGTCAGTTAATTTTTTTGATGTGATGTTTCAGAAGATGTGGCCTTTATAGCAGTGTGTGTTTATTTTGAAATTAGTTATAAAGGAAATTGAATCATCTCTATTTATGTCTCACATATTATATTTATCGACTTTAAAAAAATTCCAAATTCATTCCTTATTTCACATCTTTATAAATACATTTGACATTCTTAATGATTTGCATTTGTGTGCTCATGCTGCAAATTTTCCTGTGCATTTGCATAAGGAGAAACAAATTACCATTATTTTATCTTCAAAATGACGTCAAAAAAATTAACTCTATGAATTCTCCACCCATTCTTGATGACCTCATATCATTGGCTCGCTTCGTTAAAATTCGAAAGAAAATACCTGAACAATTATAATAAATATTAAATGTATTAACTAGAGAAGCTTGTTTCGTTCAAAAAAGTACCATCGTTAATAATTACATGACTGAACAATTTCCTCGTGTAAATAATTTCCCCAGTCATGATTTATTTAGTTATTATTGTTATTCTGTTTGTTCCGGAAGTAATAACAATTATCTACCGCCAGATTCAATACTGGTTGCATTATTTGAAACAATGCCAAGGACCATCAAGAATCCAAATGTTGATTTGTTGGCGGATATCAGTTTATATTGCACGCCTCAGAAGAAAAAGAATAATAATGATTAAGACGAAAATGTGTGTATCAGCTAAACCATCATCATATAAATATCATTCGAAATCTATTAAAATATCATAATTATGTCAAAAGAAAAACATTTTTATTTATTGGAGAAAATTTCTCCATTTCTCTCGGTGAAGCAAATTTTCAATTTACAAGGTAAAGCAATTAAGATTACTAGAGATTTTTCTGTGTTACTTATTAAACGCTTATGAATCTTTTAAAAGTTGACGGACGTTTAAAAACAAATATTAAAAGGGATTTAATACAGTAAAATTGATCGTGTGCTCTGGACGGGGTTTTCTATCGTTGCAACCTCCCTTTTCGAACATGAGAGCTCATTCGTTTGAGATTTATGGTTTAAAGAGGTTTCCGAAGCATTATAAGCATACAGTTCCAAGGTGGGATTTGAACTCAGGAGCTATTAAACCAAAGAACTGAGTACCAACTATTCAGCTTTCAGCTCTAAGCATTAGGGAAAATTTTCTTGAAAGGCGAAAAACTAATAAAAATGCGTTAAATCCTCCTCATAATTATACAACAAAACACATCATCACATTCGCGCTCATTATATATCTAGTTTATTTTCTCTCTATATATTGATTCATTTATTTATTGTTTTAAATTCTAAAAAAGAAACCACATTTTTCTTCATTGTTAATATATTATATAAACATTGAAAGTATAATGTATCTAAGAAAAATGCGTTTATATATCTAAATAAAAATGAGAATTTGAGACCCACATTATTATTTTCTCCAAATAATGCTGATATTTATTCTATAGATTCCTTTCATAATTTAATTATGATTTAAAATAACTTAGTTTTTAAGCACTGCCAGAATACCTCCAAGAAAATATTTTTGGTAAAAGTTTACAAACTGGTATCTATTTGTTTAGAGATTTTTTTGATGCCAAAATGTGAGTTACAAATATGGCAACCCAAAAAGTACGCCAGTAAAATCAATAAAAATACCAGGCTACCAGAGTTAAAATTTTATCGCCAAATTTTTCGTTAAACCAAAGGATAACCGTTTCTACACCGAACCCATATTTTCTTTATTTTCAAGCACCTTATACAAAATAATTGGATCAATAAATTTAAATAATGATTTAAATTTTTAATTTATTAAAAGATTCCCTTTTCGTTATTGCGTTTCAAGTCCTTTCAAGGGAGAATTCATATCTCGAGGATAAAAGAGTCACTTTTTCTGTAGAACATTGTTTTAAATCTAAAATCTTGAATTTTTTTTTTTTTACTTTATTTATTTATTTATTTATTTTTTTGAAAATTTCTACTTTTGTGATATATTATTAACAAGTAAAAAATATAAACAGACCAGCTAGACTATCGCAAGTAGAAATCTTAGCTGTTCAGTACATTTCTTTAACTAGTTTATATCAACATTTTAGAAACAGTGAAATATTGTAATGGATAAATTCTTTGAAGGAGAATAGAAAGTAGCAAATCAAATAGAAAAAAGTATATGAAAATAGCATCCCAATTCGTTTTTAAAAATTGCATATACCTCTCTTTTATGAAAATTCAACCAATCAACCTATTATCTGCTTAGAGACTTTTCTTTTATGATCAGCACAAAGGGGATGTATTCTAGTATTTTTTTAAAAAATTGATTCTCTATGAAAATTACAACCAGTTTTATTCTACGACTCAATACTATTTCATAATTAACTGCGTAATATTGTACTATTTTTTTTCTGCTAAAATTACAACAAATATATGAATGCCTCATTTGCAAATCTATTAACTTCATGAAATAAAAAAACTGAAAAAATGACAAATATTATTTTAAAAATTAAAATATTCAATTTGTAGTTTTGGTGATATTAATACTAATTACAAGAGAAATTTATCTGAACTATATACACAACTGTATTAAGTTGGTGAAAATTAATCCATTATTTTTTGGCAGTGTTTTTTCTTCAACGATCGATATCTCATTGATTAAGCAATTTCAAATTTGTGACACTAAAATAATTCTTTGTTCTTTTTTGTTTGATACATTCATTTATAAGTCAAAGAGTGTTCAAAGTGAAATTCACCAATGAAAAAGTTTGTCGCATTTTGTAATTTTTTTTTTTTTTTTTTTGATAAAAAGTATAAGCAAGACGTTTGAAATTGTGAATTGTGCTTAGGATCCTCATATTGTAACAACCAGTTACGCAATGTTGATATCATCGATTCAGTTCAGGTATTTTGGATGCAGGGTTTCTTTGTCATCGAAAATTGTCAGTAAAATATGAAAAACTATCGAAGCTGCCTGTCGCCCAGAACCTAAAGTTTGACCTTAAAATGGTTTTAAAGCTTTTATTTAAAATTGTTTATATAAGAAGCAGTTTATGCTTCTCACAAGCGAACAGTTACGTAAATTTTACGTAAGAAAGATTGATTTCTTTTACCCCGAAATATTTCACTTACAGCTTTATATAATAAATAATTGTTTATACATATATATATATATATATATATATATATATATATATATATATATATACAGGGTGATTCAGCTCGTCGGTGACAAACTTTGAGGATCGATAGAGCACACCTAGACGAACATTTTTGAATAGGGAATGTAGGGTCCCTGACGCGATGGTAAGGCGCTAGGCGCTTTTGAAAATTTGGGTGCCGCAATTCGAATCGTCATAAAAACTAGGGAAATGGTTAGATTTTCTTGCTTTTTGCGACGAAAAGATTCTGTTTATCTCGAAGGCTACTAAGAGATAAACAAACAGATTTCTTGACTTATGGCATGCATTTTCATGATTCTGTTTGCTGGGGCTCTCTGAAACTCAGTTGAACGGTACAAAAAGAAAAACCGATACAAAAGCAAGAAAATCTAACGATTTCCCTAGTTTTTATGACGTTTCGAATTTCAGCAGCCAAATTTTCAAAAGCGCCTAGGGTCTTACCATCGCGTCAGGGACCCTACATTCCCCATTCAAAAATGTTCGTCTAGTTGTGTTCTATCGATTCTCAAAGTTTGTCACCGACGAGCTGAATCACCCTGTATACACACACACACACACACACACACACACACACACACACACACACATA
>JAPDSC010140120.1:441255-458302 GCA_026290005.1 Latrodectus geometricus
ATATATATATATACTCTTAGATATCAGTTATAAAAACATAATCTACAGTTACTCATCAATTATGTTGTGCAATAAAACTAACCCCACGACTTCCGATGAGAAAACAGCAGCAATTGGAAATGAAGCAAGTTTTTACGAAGCAGCAACTAGTTCTTATATTTTTGTGTTATTAAGGAAAAATAATATTAGCGAAATATTTAACTAGTTGGGGGATGGCAGAAGGTTTACGTGTCTTCATTTATTAAACAAGAGGTGCCTTGAGGACGTGGGCGGCTGGGGCGCGAGGTGAAGTGAAGACAAACATCGTCTTCCTCCTTCTCAAGAGCAAACATTCCCTCCTGAACCCTGACTTTCTGGAAATACCGAGCGGAATCCGTCTGGAGATGTTTGAAAGGAGGGGGATTTCAAAGACCCTTCAGTAACTATTTACGACGGTTGAAACCAAAGCCGTTCTAACTTGAGGGTAACCTTGATATCTGGCCCTGTTTATCACGTAACGGTTTCATAATTAATTAATGGTGAGGAAAAATCCGCAGGGTTAACCAGTTTAAAATAGTTGACCTAAAAATTAGTAATCGTGGAGTTTTGCGCCCTTTAGAAGTCACCTTTTGGATGATGTTCGCTTAGATAGAAGAAAAAGTAACCACAACAATTCAGTGGTAACTTCACCTGAAACTTTTTTACCCACATTTGGCTATTTATTAAGTTTTTTGTTTCCAAAACAATAATCATTGCTAAAAGATCTACTTGGTTACCTTTGATATCACGTAGCGGACAACCTAAGAGTTTATGGCAGTTATAAAGCATTTTTAACCCTTCTTTGCATGATTTTTTCTTTATTGGTGAAATAAATCAAGTTGATATAATTCATGTTCAAAATTAAACGAAAAATGGTAAAAAAATCTTAGTATATATTTATAGTATAAATTTAGAAAAGAACAATATGCTTTAAAATTTCCATCATCATCCAAAATTAGATCATTTGCTTAGTACTGAATAGAAATAAAAGAGGAAAATAACAGAAACACGTGTTACAAACCTTTCTTCCACTCATTTTCAATTTTTTAGCAATAGAAACTCTAATATAATAAAACAAAATTATAAACGAAATCATACGTTTATTGCAACTACAACAAACAGCGGAATGAGACAACTTTAAGCACTGATAATGACACTTGTTTATTTTTGACAGCTATGTTTCTTTTTATGCAATGGACATTAAAAAGGTATCCAAACACGATCCACTTAAAGTGAACTTGTTCTTTTATATAATTTTGGGCATTATAGGTTATGATGGAAATTTCCACCATTATGCAAAGAAGGGTTAACATCCACCAGGCAACTGTTTTCCGGAAAGACATTTATAAATAGTGGAGGATATTCATTTGTCACAAAGGAGTAATTCGGGAATCTCCAAAGCACCCATTTCTATAGATATGCATGTAGAAATGTAACATCCAGTTTTCGTGGTGCAAAGATCCTATAATCAAATTTTCAACTTTTTAATCTAAAGTGTGCTGTTCTACCATTAGAATAAATTATGGTTTTTATTCTCTTGTATTTATAAATGTCACACTTTTTTCTTACTATAATTGTAATGAAAAATTTATGTTTTGATCTCAAAGAAATACCTTTATATTTAATAATACAAGGATTACATAAGTCATCCGATCTCATGCACCAGTCTTAAATTAAGGTATATTTAAATGAACTTTTTGCAGGAAAATGATCCTTTTTTTTATTTTTGCTAAATGTGAGAATTGTCAGGGAAATTTGGAGTACTTCGTAATCTTGATTTCTGCATGTTTAAAAATAAAATGGAAAGATTGCAGTATTGATGCAAGGAAATATTTGTAATGTTGTCTTGAAAACAATGATGTTGTTAACAGTAATAATTGGCGTAACAAATATATCATCATATCGATCAGCATTTTTTTTTAACTTCTATAAGAATACATTTGAATTTCCCTTACTTATTATTCGTTAATATGGGAAAATTTTTATAATTTTTTCAATTGATGAAACGTTTTGCCATTTCTCAGAATGCATTATCTACCAATAAGTATTTGGACACCTATGATAGAAAAGAAAAAACTAACTTTATTAAAAATCAATAGTTATTAGAGCCTCCCCGAAAGGCAATTACAGCGTGAACCCTCCGGGGCATACTTTCCACAAGTCTTTGTATTACAGCATGTGGTATTTATTGTCTTCCACTCGCCTTGGAGAACTCGTTCTAGAGGTTCTCGATAGGGTTCAGGTCTGGACTCTGGGCAGGCCAGTTCATTCAATGAACTCCATTGGCATCATGCCAAGCCTTGGTTAACCTCGAAACATGACATGATGTGAATGAAAACATCTACAAATACAAAAAGTTCAAGTATATCATTCAATATTTATAACAACATGTCATCTACATTTATTTGAAAATATGAAACTTTTTATGTCAGAATATTCGGTATTTTGGAAACATTATTTTTGAAATAGATTTCACAAGCTGAATAGGAATTTATTAATCCCAAGCAAATTTGTAGCAGAGCCAAATATTGTTAGAGGTCCTTTGAGTTATCGCTCTACTTTATCCCTCCGTGGGCATAAAGTAGACCTACACTGAAATCTACAATTTAAAAAGGTTTTTGAATGAAAGCCAATATGGTGGGGACTTTTTAATCAAAAACTAAAGTGCTAATTTCACTGATGTAACTAAGAAGAAATTATATATTACACATTAATTAAGAAATATTAGAGAAAATGAGTAGTATCAGAAGCTACGTATTTGTTGTTTATCGTCAATTTTTTGTAGAGACGAGAGCTGACAACACTACAATTTAGAGTAAGCTCCTACCAACTCTCCTGACTGTGAAGTGGGAATCGTTCCCATGAACAAAGAGCCGGAAAACTTCCCACTCGGTTTCTATAATAGTTTTATGAGTTCCCTTGGAAATACGACGGTCCGTTATAATCATTCCAAAACATTCTGTTCCAAAGGAAATTTTGGAAAGAATTTATGCGAAGTTAAAATGAATAAATTTATTTTGACTTCGTAAAATTCTGAATAAAATGTATTCATTTTTGCAATTTGTGTAAATTTTTTCTAGAATTTTCCTCCGCTTGTATAATTTTTCACGTTTCTAATGAAATATTTGTGGCGAAGTACAAAAAACAAATAAAATTATTTACTTTTTTACACCATACGAATTTTTTTAAACTTTTCTTATTTTTCTTCTTATCTTCCATCTGTTTATCTTATTATTACATTATCTTATTCATATTATATCTTGTTTTTATTCTTATTAACTTATCTCATTATCATTCCATTTGCTTAGAAAAATACAAAATTTTTCTAAACAGGTGGAATTTGGAGTAACTATCACAGAACGTCTTATTTCCACAGCTTCCCAAACTGAGAGTTGAGTGGTTTTGCTTTATATTCAATATTTCATGGGTTCGGTACCCATCTTGTGAGTAAAGATAGTAAAAGAACTTACATTCATCGAATGATGTAGTGTCAAATTGCATTTTGATGCAACAATGAAATGCAGAAAAATAAATATCACATATTTCTTTTTGTACTTCTTATAAATTCTATCTAAAATTTTCTTTTTAATTCTATCTAAATTTTTTTCTAAAATTTCAAGATTTATTTATAAAAGTTTATCTTAACCGCTTGCCTGATTATCCCGAGTTATCTCGGGTACGTATATATTGCAGTTAATTATTATACCGAGAAAACTCGGGTGAAGCAGAATTTGTCAGTACGATTTGTTTTATCACGTTTTTACTCGGCTTGGAAGAAATGAAAGGAAATATTCAGCTTTAACTGGCAGTTTGCCGTTTCATTGATTTCGCTGTTCTTTTGGCGGGATTGGTCACGTGTTTCTCTATGGTATAGTATAAGACGGCTTGTGGATTAGTAATGTACAAAGGAGGATAATTGCATTGTAAAAAATGAAATAATGACGATGATGCCGTAAGAAAAGAGACCAGATACCATTGTACGGAATGTCAGGTAATACTATATGTTGTTCCTTGTATAAAAAATTACCATACAAAGATTAATATTTAACTTTTTCCTCAATTGCCCGAAATAATTCGGGATAGTAAGCATAATATTAAAACTACATGCTTTTACAACTGTAAAAAATTAAAAATTCAGCTTAAAACCTACATAATTTGTTTTGTTTCATTTCCTTGTATTTAATAATAAAATAAAAAAAAATGTAATGATTTTTTGAAATTTTTTTCAAAAAAATTTGTAAGGGAAGCGGCTAAAATAATAAAAAATACTCAGCATCAATAAGACTAATAGAATTTATTTAGTTACGATTTATATATTAAATTATATTTACTTGTAAAACAAGAAAAATGGTGAGAAATATTTAAAAAAGGTACAGTTTTGCAAATAAAATATATTTCATTTGTAAATGATTAAAAAATGAAGAATAAAAAATGTGTTGAAATGATGCAGATATTGTACTAGAAGGAGATATTAGATGTGATTTTTCCCCAACGAGCGAATTTCTCTTTCAGAGCAGTTTAACAATGCATCCATTATCGGGATGGCGGCCTTCCACCGCAAGCGCTCCTAATTGCCAGCTCTAAAATCTTTCGGAAAACACGCCAAGGCGAAAATGAGCACGAATCGTATCCAACCTTTTCGAATGGAACTATTTTTTCCCAGGACTTTTTCTCCCTCCTTCGAATCCTTGACCACATTAAGAAGGGATGAATTCGTAAAAATAACCTCCGTTATGAATGCATTTATGTATCGAAAGCACGTGACTCTGATGGATCGTTTGCTAATGATGCTCGTGATATATTGTTTTTAAGTGGATATTGATCGCACTGCCGTTAACTGTAACCGATTTTTCCCCTCGGATTTTCCTTTCTTTTGAACACCTGTTAAATAGGAATAGGATATTGATAAAGCGATTTCCTCCCAAAAGCTGTGTGATTTAGTGAGTGTCCTTCGGAAGACCATCCTGCAATGCAATGCTTTTGGAATGTTCGAGAATGGAACACGTTCTGCGCATGTGTAGGAGTGAGTGAGAATATCTGATGGATGAATTTGAGATTTTAATCTCATTATTCTTAACTTTCCATGAAGAAAAAATTTATTTGAAATGAAATCATGTTATTTTAATGATCTTTACAGCAGAGTGGATGTTGTCAAACTTCAAATTTTTTCAAGGTTTTTGCAATTTGATATCAATCTTAATGGAGATTCCTCAAAATAAGCACCTGCACCAACTTAGAAGAATTGAATTTCTTTTTTTATTAGTCGTGTTTCAGATTTCCAGCTCATTATTTTTAACTTTACATGAAGCAAAAGTTTTCCAAAATGATATCATCACTCATGATGATTCACGTATAGTAGATCTTGTTAAACTTTATCAAGGTTTCCGCACTTGGGTATCAATGTTTTATTGTAGATTCATTAAAATAAACACCTGCATCAACCTCATCGAGAATTTTTTTTTTTTAAATTATCATTTCTTTTCAGATCTTTCTTTTTTTCTAAACTTTGTATGAAATTTTTTTAAAATAAAGAATGTTACTGTTAAGGATAGTTCCCTCATTATTGATATTTTTAAACTTCAAAATTTTGGTAATTTATTATCAGTTTGAAAATAGATCTATTCAGAATAAATAACTGCATTAAGCCCATTGAAAATTGAATTCCTATGTATAATATTTTTTAACTTAATATTGTTCATTAATAGAGAATGAGAAAACAGAATTGTACTAAGTGTCTCATTAGATTATACACTTCGACTTACTATAGTTTTGTCGGTAAACAATGTTAACAATAGACACTTAATAAAATCCCAGGTTCATATTAATTTATAAAGTATATTACCAAGATTAATTCAGAATAACTTACATAACATAAACAACATGGCCAAGTTCAATTCCGGGTTGTCCTCATACTTACTAATAATATTTTCTACACTAATTACTAAAACAAAATTGTATTTTAAAAATGAAATTAAAGGTTTTTTTTTACAATACTAACTATATTACACGAATTAAAGTCCCGAGTTCTTCTTCTTCTTCTCTTGAGCTTGTCAGATATGTGGCACCTCTGCATTGTTGCATTTTGTACCATGCTCCAAGCCCAATTTTTTCCTAGTTCCATTGTCTTGGGTCACCTACTTTGTTTATAAAGTCTGATAGGCCCTCAATGGAGTTTAGGTGTAACTCTTTAGGATATGGATTACCTAGAGTAGTGAATCTTGTAAGGGCAAGAGCATCACACTCATATAGGATATGATGAGCTGATTCTACCCCTGCGTGCATTTCCTACAAATTGGTTCCTGTTTAAAAAGCCCCATTGTATGAAGGTGTTTCCTGAAATGATAGCGCCCAGTAATGAAACCTACAATTGCTTGAGTCTTCAATCTTGGGAGTAAGTCCCTTACGAGGGAATTACTTATCTGGAGATGTATGGGTAGTCCACGTGGGATGCTGTTAGGCTTAATACTGGATTGGTCAACCAGGAACCCTATGACTTATTACACAAGACTGTTTTATTAAAAAAAAATAAATATTCAGGCGAACTGTACCACCTCGTGGTCAGTTTTCCAGAAATCACCAAAACTGTCACAGCTCCAGTGGAAACTATCGTCGAACCTCGTTCCCATTTAGACCATGTTCTCTCCCATAATAGCGTCTAGAAACTGAGAATCTGAAAGAGTGACGTCACACACAGTAATGCTAATTTTAGAAAAAATTAAATAACGCCATCTAGTGGTGAAAAAGTGTGTCAATGAGAGAGAATTTCATTTTTTACCGCCATTTTCAAACGATGGGAATGAAATGTAGTTCATTTGATTTTGTCAAAACTCTCCACAGGAAAACTCGGGGCGTCCGGAACTCCCCTCCAACCCCCGACAGGCTTCCGATTGCTGCCGCCCAAAAACCGGTTCCTGGCTATCCCCTTGTTTCACTTCAACATGAGTTCTTCTCATGAAAAGTTACCCAGCGCCCCCTCACAAATAGTTCTAATTTCCAACCACAAGAAAAATTAATTTTTACCCATTTGTGATCAGCACAGCATGAAACTGGAAATTGGATGTCATTTTATATTTTAAATTAATATTTTTTTTATTTCTAATGCCCGGCTGCTAAAGGATTTCCCAGTTTCAGAGCTACAAAGGGCGGAAGTGATGGCAATTAATATAGCGGCTGTGACATCATTGCATGAAAGTGGATGGGTCTCCTTAATTTAGAAGCAGGGATAAAGCAGAAGACCCCAGACGTGGCCTAGAGTTATCATTCCAAATGGAAGACATTGTGTCTACGACATATTTAATGTGCCCAGCCGCCTTTAGCGAACACGATAGATCTTCTGTAAGATCAGTGGTGTTGTCGAGCCGGAACGCTCCGGAATGTCGTTCCGGTACTTCCTTTTTTACAGGAATGCGTTCCGGAACTAAAGATGATTTCTGATAACGAGAATTGGCTGATGTATTGAAAATAAAATTAAAAAGAATTGCTGATTTTTTTCCCCTAATTTTTGATGAATTTTTATATGTGTTATTATAAACAAGGATTTGAAGTTACCCCGAACCAATACAATGTAATAATAAGATAAATTAGTACTACTGTTAGCAAAAAATTCTATGCACGCTATTTACGCTACCTAAGTCAACATAATTCTTTTCGGAATATTTTATAAAAACCATTAGTGTTTTCATGTATTGTTAAAAATATTTATGCAATATTGTTTGAGTATCTACTATGCGTATTTTATAATTTGTTAACTAACTTTTATTAAACGTTCCTATTATTGTAATAAACATATATATATATATATATATATATATATATATATATATATATATGAGAAATTTCCCCCCCCGAGGTTAAATTTGGGACATGAGACTGCACAGAGCGGCCGCCTACCCAGGATCGGCCTTGTTTATATAATTATATATACGCGTTCCGGTAAAATAAATTAGCACAACATTACTGTGTATGATCGGAATTGGAATTCACTACCTCTCGAAAGCGAGAAAGAACAGCCTAACCAACCAGGCCACGCCAACCCCACATTAAATAAATATTTTCATTTATAACAAATTTCGTTTATAACGAAATATTACTTTTGATGCAATCAAATTGGTATTACATTGGAGAGGGAATGAAAAGTAACATTTACACTTTTTTTACATTTATAGGTTATACAATGCATTCAAAACTATATAAAAATCAAAAAGCTTCATCTGAACCAAGATTTTAGTTATAAAATTTGTACCAGTTTTCGATGTAATATAATGAAATATTAGATAAACTTTCTAATATTTTATTTTATATTAAATTTTTATTAATTATTTTAGATGCGGTTAAATTAATCATTTTATATTACGCTTATAAATTAATTAATTATTTATTTTACATTGTGTTTTCTTGTATAAAAAATCAATGATTTTTTCCCGTTTATATTCTTTGCTTCTTAAGGTGAAATTGTTTGTTATTTACTTGTCACTTAAGCATATTTTTCATACATTTATACATAAAAAATAGTTCTATTTAGTATGTGCGTTTCCGAGAAAACCGTTCTTTTAAGTCAAAGAGCTGCCTGGATCGATAGTCGGAACAGACTGAATTTTAGGGCCATTTATAGAAATTAGTTTTCGTTTTAAGATAATTTCCTTCATATTTAAAGAAATGCCTGAGACATTTATGGCAATACAGCTGTAGAATAATTCCACTATCTTAATATCTTGACATTTTTTAAGCGTTTATCTTGACAAGCCCTGGGGAGTTTTCAGTGTTTCCTAACTTACCATGTAAATATAGTCCATTATCTGAAAATTTTTCAAGAAAGCAATTTAAGGAACAACTTTGATATACCCCCCCAAAAATTACGCGCCAAATCTGGCACTGGCCTACGGACTTTTTAGGGTTGCTGTTTCTTATTTTGGTGTTACCAATTTAGGTTTTTTCAGCTTTTAGGTATTTGCTGTTGCCAAATTTAGTATTTTCTTGTATTTTGTACCATTTTCTGAGTTTTTTTTTAAAGTTTATTATTTATTAATTATTTGTATTTAGTGAGAATCCATCTTGGCAAGAGAAAAAGGCGCCAAAAACAGGTATTATGGTTGGTGAGGGAAAAAAGTCGCCAAATTTCCGATTTTGGGGGTATATCAAAGTAGTTCCCAATTTAAATATGGATAGTAAAATGCTAAGAGATTTTGACCGTAAGGTTTATTACAGCGCACTGGCCAAAATGTAATTTCGTACTGCGCATACATGAATTTTCTGGAACATTCTTGTTGAGATCATTATCAGAATTTCCAGAGACATTTCAGCCACTTCATACAAATTGTAGACTCTTGATTTAAAACAGTTTCTTGATTTTCACTAAAATTGTCGATCTTCATTCCAAATAAATTATGTTCTTAAAGCATCGAAATATTTAATTAATTCACCTTATTTATGCCATTAATTATATAATCCTAAAAATGGTAAACATTATAGGAGTGACTCAACCAAATTATTCCTTACTTAACGTAGATGGAAAGAATTTTGCTGTTAATACTGTCACGATATAGCATTGAAGTTTTTAAAAAATACGAATTCAGAAATATTTACTTCAACGAGAGATATAAAATCATAAATATTGGACTCCTTTAGGAGTAGCATGATGTTACATAAGAGAGGATATTGTCCATTTTTTTTCTTTGCACATGTTAGAATTCTTTTCTTTTTTTTAATTTTAAAAATTAAACTTGTGGTATAAATTCTTAAGTTTTTGTTCGAAGTGGATACCTAAATGATCAGCTCTCTTGTCCGTAATATTTTGCAAGTTTTACTCTCAATTCAGATACAAGTGTTTTTAGGTGATTTGAATCCACTTTAAACTGCAGACACCGGTCTAGTGAGTTATCGTGTGGAAATAGCGAGTGAACCAGCATACTTCCCTGGACTTAAACCAGAGTTGGGCTCCACCTGTTATATGAAGAATACTGGATGGTAATTTCGCAATTCAAATGCTGGTACAAGGCAGAAGACCCCAATACTTCACCTGGTACACCCAAAGATATCATAACACATGGAGAACATTGCGACCCAAGCTGACTTCGGAGAACAAGATGGTTCAGTCGGAATTTAAACTCACATGACAATGAGAACGACCCCCTAATCAAACAGGGTGCTGCTGCAAGAGGGGCAAATTAAACCCACTTGCCAAAGCAAAATATACTTTATAAGCAATATCTTTGGCTTAGAACATTTGTAAAAACAAAAGCAGCAAAAAATTAGAAAATCAGTGGGAATAACACAAATCTATCTCGAAAATCGAGAACTTTCGTGAAATTCAAATTCCTCGACTGCGCGTTTCATCCTGTTTTTCTTATTTAACCTAATAGGAGATAATAAAATAAACGCACAGAAAATATTTCTATCAGTTTTTGGTGTCAAATTTTTTTATTTTCTGGAAACTTTTGCATATAAGAAAAAGATGTCCTGTTCATGTTTAAAAAATATACAGCCTAATAATCATGATTATAAGTGGTAAATTTATCACTACTGCGAAACACTTGCTTCAAGAATGAAAGCAAAAGTGTGCTTTTAAAGACGAGGTTCTAAACTAATTTGGCAGGTTTAGTTTTTTGATAAAGGACTTTCTGGTAATTCTTCCTCTAGCGTTTCTAATGCCGTTCTGACACTTTAGAAACCCTTGATCCTAAATTGAATTAAAAGTACTCTTGATTTATTCATACTTGGATTTCCCCCTCATTTCTATTTGAAGCCGCATTGAAAAAAATTATATTTTAACAGCCTTGATAGTAATTATATGTATTTATTATAATTGTTTTAGATACAGTTTTCAACTTTTTCATTTACATTTAATCATCAAACATGTCATGTATTAATAAGAATCACATAACTATATAGAAATATCAAAATAAATTTTTATTGTTAGATTTTCTCCCAAATATAGAAAACATTAAATCTTTTTTACACAGTCCAATTTTTTAATAAAATCTTTACTTAGCATATTTTTTAGAATATTTTAATGAATTTAAATTCATGTTCTTATTATTAAATACATGTGAATATATATTTGATAAAAAAATGCATGAGTATTTATTTTTAGATAACAAAATGTACTTTTGAAAAAGCAGATAAAAAAATAATATGTATGTATATTTATGATTCATTGTAGACACTTTAATATTTATATCAATAATCTTAAAATTAGTATTATATATTTTTAACATTTGAATTCTCACAGTATTATGATTACATCGATTTAATGATTTGCATTTGCACTGTTGATGATTTTTATTGTTTTCGAAATCATAATAATAAATTCAGATTCTTGCATATGCATCAAAGAAAAGTGAGAATATGAAAATTTATTTTTCAAAAGGAGAATCAAGCAAAAAAAGAAAGAAAGGTGACAGCTTAAATATCGAACTCATCATTTCATTGGGGTACAAAATTATGAGGCGATTGTCTAGGCTTACATATTTCAAGTGGCAGATGACAGAAGAATTAAATATGTCACAGTAACTTAATCTAACTTCTGAATCAGGATTTCTGATCAGTAATTTAGATGTGGAAAGGAAAATTTCATATTTTAATTACCTTCTATTAATATAAATTATTATTTATTAATATTGTGCTTATTATTATTATAAATTTCAGGTTTGATGCTGAGAAATTATTTGGGGTTCTTATTTTTTAAATGCCAGTAATTAACTGTATATATACACTAATGGCCATTAAAATTGCTACACCAGGAAGAAATGCAGATAACAAAATGATATTTATTGGACAAATATATTATACTAGAAATAACAAGTGATTAAATTTTCAAAAAATTTGGCTTGATAGATCCAGAGAAATCAATACCCAGAACAACCACCTATGGCAGTAATAACAGCAGTTATACGCCTGGGCATTGAGTCAAACAGAGATTGGATTGCATGTACAGGTACAGATGCCCATGCAGCTTCAACACGATGCCACAGTTCATCAACCGTAGTGACTGGCGTTTGGTGACGAGCCAGTCGCTCGGCAACCATTGACCAGACGTTTTCTTTTGGTGAAAGATCTGGAGAATGTACTGGCCAGGGCAACAGCCAAACATGTTCCGTATCAAGGAAGTTTCGTACAATACCGGCAACATGCGGTCGGGCATTATCCTGCTGAAACGTAGGACTTCGCAGGGCTCGAATAAAGGGTAGAGCCACGGGTCGTAACACACCAGAAATGTAACGTGCACTGTTCAAAACACCGTCAATGCGAACAAGAGGTGATCGAGAGGTGTATCCAATGGCACCCCATAACATCACGCCAGGTGATGGGCCAGTATCACGATGACGCATGCATGCTGCCAGTGTGTGTTCACCGCGATGCCGCCAAACACGGATGCAACCATCATGATGCTGTACACAGAACCTGGATTCATCTGAAAAGATGACGTCTCGCCATTCGTGCGCCCAAGTTCGTCGTTGATCACACCATTGAAGGTGCTTTTGTCTATGACGAAGCGTCAAGGGAAGCCGGAGCCATGGTCTCCGAGCTGAGAGTCCATGCTGCTGCGAACGTCGTCGAACTGTTCGTGCAGACACTTGTTGTCTTCCAAACGACCCCGTTTCCTGACTCACGGCTCGTAACGTGGTTGCACGATCCATTACGGCCATATGGATAATATTCCTGTCTTCTCGGCTGCTAGTGATAGGTGGCCGTTGAGATCCCGCATGGCGTTCCATATTACCGTCCTGAACCCATCGATTCCATATTCTTCTAAGTCATTGGATCTCGACCGACGCGAGCAGCAATACTGCGATAAGATAAACCGCAATCTCGGTACGCTACAATTCGACCTTTATCAAAGTCAGAAACGTGCTGGTACGCATTTCTCCTTCTTACACGAGGCATCACAACAATTTTCAACAATTCTTGGTGTAGCAATTTTAATGGCCAGTAGTGTATATATATATATATACCGAGTGATATTAAAGTCAGGACGAACTTTAAAAATGAATAATTCGAAAACGAATCACGATACAAAGATGCAGTTTGCACCAAACGGATGGAAAAGAAACCGGGTTTTGTGTGACAGTGAAAAAAATAGTTTTGTTTGCGACCAACAGATGGCGCTATAGTGTTTTATTGCAACAAAAGATGATTTACAAATGAAAAAATGATTAATGAAGTCAGATTAATGACAGTTAATTAGTACCTACTACAGTAAATGCTCAATGTGCTGTCCATCATTCAGAAGTAAAGCTGTGAGACGAGTCACCACACCATTCACAGCATTTAGTAGCATTTCTTGCATTTTGGTGGATGGCATCTTTTAGTGCCGCTAGTGATGCCGGTTGGTCGCGGTACACTTTTGACTTCAAGAAGCCCCACAGCCAAAAGTCACGGGATGTGAGATCGGGAGATCTTGGAGGCCATGCGTGATTAAAGTAGCGACTGATAATGTGATCCTCCCCAAATGTTGAGCGTAGCCACCATTGCACAGGCAGAGCAATATGAGGTGGTGCTCCATCTTGCATAAAGGTGACTGTTTGGAGTGCCTGTCACGCTTGCAGTTCAGGAATAATTCTGTTCTGTAATAGTGCTAGATATGGCTTACCGGTGACAAAAACTATTTGGAAACCTGTCTGTGTGACTTCCTCGAAAAAAATGGACCAATTATGAAATCAGTAGTGAAGCCACACCAGAATGTCACTTTAGGCTGTTGCAAGGGTACCTCAACAAATGCATGCGGATTTTCTGTGGTCCACACTCGACAATTGTGGGTGTTAACAGCGCCTGAGAGTGAGAAATGTGCTTCTTCATCTGTCCAAAGCACAATGTGAAGCATGTCGTGTGCTGCTCTTCCATCTTATTAAAGACCAAATTCGCAAAACGTCGGCGAGAGCCGAAGTCAGGAGGTTTCAGTTCTTGGTTATGTTGTTACTTGTAGGAATACCGTTGCAAAGTTACTCGCAGCGCTCTCCAGACACTTCCGTACGACACTCCTGTCTGCCTCGAAACTTCTCGAGCACTGCACTCCCCATGTGCAGCAACCGCCGACATGGCTTGCACCGTCGCAACAGCAGCTGCAGTGGAGGGACGTCCACTTCTTTGGCATGATGCCAAAGAACCTGTTACTTCAAATTTTTTCACAATTTTGTTCAATGCAGAAGACGTTATTGGTCCTTTGCTATCTCGCATACCCTTCATGTAGCGATATGCTCGCAATGCCGCAATGGCACTTTCCGAATTCTTATAAAACAATTTAACTAAGAGGGCTTTTTCAACTATGGATAGCATTTCGATGCATACCAGCTTCGACTACAATTACCTGCTGCAGTTACTTCTTTTTATATCGTTTCTTGCTTTGCATAATCCTACAGCGCCATCTGTTGGTCGCCAACAGAACTATTTTTTTCATTGCCACACAAAACCCGGTTTCTTTCTTATCCGAATTTTTATAAGTATTATTATAAACAAGAGTTTGAACCGAACCCGAACCAATACAATGTAATAATAAGATTAATAAGTACTACTGTTAGCAAAATATTCTATGCACGCTACCTAAGTCAAAGTGTCGATTAAAAAGTGTGAACATAATCCTATTTGGAATATTTTATAAAAGCCATTAGTGTTTTCATGTATTGTTAAAAATATTTATGCAATATTGTTTGAGTATCTACTATGCGTATTTTATAATTTGTTAACTAATTTTTACTAAACGTTTCTATTATTGTAATAAACATACATATATACATGTACACAAAATGGGTTCCGTAATGATTTTCGTTTCCTTTCCTTTTTATGCTATATACAGAGCCGATCCTGGCGACAGGCGAAAATTGGGGGAAATCTCCGCCCCCCCCCCCCCCCCCGTCGTTAAATTTGGGTCATGAGACCGCAATGAGCGGCCGCCTACCCAGGATCGGCCCTGTCTATATAATTATATGTACGCGTTCCGGTAAAAAAAAAATATTAGCACAACACCACTGATTATTATTATTTATTTATTGATAAAAATATTTATTGATAAATTTATTGAAGTAAATAAAATAATTTCTGTAATAAAAAAGTAGGAATTGATGACAAGAAGTGGATAAGTTATAAATTAAAATTTATTTGAGTCAATCAGAATACTGGTCATTAATTCCCATCTTTATGGTATTAACCCTTCTTTGCATATTGGTAGAAATTTCCATCATAATCTATAATGCCCAAAAATTATATAAAAGAACAAGTTCACTTTAAGTTGATCGTGTTTGGATACCTTTTTAATGTCCATTGCATAAAAAGAAACATAGCTGTCAAAAATAAACAAGTGTCATTATCAGTGAAACGAGCTTAAAGTTGTCTCATTCCACTGTTTGTTGTAGTTGCAATAAACATATGATTTCGTTTATAATTTTGTTTTATTATATTAGAGTTTCTATTGCTAAAAAATTGAAAATGAGTGGAAGAAAGGTTTGTAACACGTGTTTCTGTTATTTTCCTCTTTTATTTCTATTTAGAACTAAGCTAATGATCTAACTTTGGATGATGATGGAAATTTTTAGCATATTGTTTTTTGCTAAATTTATACTTTAAATATATATACTAAGATTTTTTTAACTATTTTTCCTTTAATTTTGAACATGAATTATATCAACTTGATTTATTTCACCAATAAAGAAAAAATCATGCAAAGAAGTGTTAAAATATGAAGTATTCTTAGTGATCTCCCATAAGAAAAAAATAAAATATTTTCTTTTTAAACTATTACTTTCTCATTTTTCAAAATTTTACTGATTTTTATTCTGAAAAAAAAAGGCTTAAAATATAAATTTTTTTCTATTTAGTTCAAAAAGTAACACATGAAGTAAATCAAATAAAAGTTTTCATCTTTTTGAGAGTGGGAAGAAGTTGTTCAAACAAAAAAAGAATAAAAAACTCAACTCCCAAATAATTTAACAGACCACCCCAAAACGAAAAAAGAAAGAAATGGAAGGATTACTCTATTTCCACACTCCGTCTATTTTGGTGTGTTGAAGAGATCGTCTAGAGACCGCAACAAATAGATGACGTCACAGCCAGATGGGGTCAAGACATTTGAAGGTGTGGATGAATGTCATGCGCAGTGGCGGAAATAATGCCTTCCCAGAGACATTAAGTTTATTCTTCCTAAAAAGTACAGCCTTCTCTTCCTATTTCCAGACGAAACTAATAAGGTAACGAGTACACCACGGTTTTACGATTTCCGGCAAACAGCAAAAATCCTCTGCAATCAATGAGAAAACAAAAATTAAAATTCAAACTTGTTTAATTATTTAAACTTTATGGCAAAGAATATCTTAAGTTTTTAATTTTGTTTGTAGAAAGCTTTAAAACCCTTTTAAATGTAATGGCCGGAAGTGGAATCATTATATGGAAGAATTAAGGTTATAGTAAAGTAACAATTTATTATCTATTTAAAATTTTTTAAAAAGTAAAGATACGAAAGCCATTTTTAAAAAAGACTCAAACTAAAACAAATTACTATTTTTGAAATATATTCTTTTAAACTAAAATCTCAATAACATTTACGAAATACCATATTTATAGCAATAATTATTCAATGATGCAGGCAAAAATTACGGATAAAATAGAACCAAGCAATTTATCTCATTTAGAATGTGTGAATTTAATATTTCCTCGAAAGATTCGAGAAGTATGGTGTATACTCGAAACGATAGTGTAAATCAGTGAGAAATTGAGGCAATATGCTGAAACGTAAGGAATTATTGGCTTTCAAAGTTTTTCACTTCGTTCTTATGGTAGAAAGTTTCTATTCGTTCAATTACGGAAAAAATGACCATTATGTTCAACGTGGGAATGCTGAGCGTTTTCCCGTAAATGAACCAAAACAGCTTTTTTTTTTGTCGTGAGAACTGCAAGAAGCCAATTCAAATCATCCACAGGATAATGCATAGCAATACCCTGTGAAAGGAAGTCCTCTATACACACAGATGCGTTGCCCCACATAAGCGGAATGTCCTGCAAAGCCGGCAGAGTCATTGGGTATTAGTAACGTCACTGTGAACGA